>OMOW01065249.1:3403-18414 GCA_900312555.1 Lamprogrammus exutus
CGAATGGGGCATTTGTTCTATGTTTGCACTGGGGCATTTTACATTTAACACATTCTAAAATGCCCCAGTGCAAACATAGAACAGATGCACCGTTCGTGCATGCCTCCCTCTCCGTTTTTACATCTTCTAGACCCAACAACCCTAATTATTCTCCTCCTCTCGCCCTGCACGCCTCGCCCCGCTCTTACATAGGGAAATAAGCCTCACTATAGGAGGAGCACATGTAGGCTACGCTGCAGGCTTTTGAATTCTGGAGTGAATACAGTAGAAGAAAGTTCAAAGGAGGCTCAACTTTTATCCGTTCACTGATGTAGTCCAGATATTTAATGCATTTCAGCACATGCCTCAAAATCTGCCATTTTTATAAGTCGTTAAAGATGTAGTAAACCGTATACCACAGTGGAAACAATATCAATTTGGCCAACTGAGACTGTATCTCTTAACATGTTAGCAATCAACACTGAAATGGTTCTACAACGGGGCACAAAGGGGCATTTTCCATCTCGTCCAGACAATTCTGGGCCTTCCAATTGAAAAACTGCCACACGAGTAGACCAGTCAGTCACCGTGAAGTCAGCCATAACAAATAGCCCCACCTAGTGTTTAAAAGGCATCATTACAACATTTCAACGTCCCTCAAATCAAGCGCTTACACTCTTAGTTTTGACAGAGTTTGTGTTTGTTAGTTTCTTTCCTGTCCACTCGGGTCAGCAAACGACATTAATCACACAAAACAGACTTTGCATCTTTGCGCTGGTTGGAGATAAACAAAATGTTGGCATGTGTGTTGATATAAATCAGTGTGCATCTGCGTATGTGGCTCGCACACCCGTGTGGACACACGTGTGCGAGCAGTCGTGTTTGCCCTAGTGAAACCAGATGGGGGTTTTTTAGCATCTTCCTCCATACCTTACCACTCACACTTCAAGGAGGGTCAATTACAACACGCAGCAAACATCCTGTTTTTGGCACACAGGCCCAGGAAGTGAGTGTTTATTGTTATTGGGCCTGTGTCTCATTGGATCATGGGGGGGCAAGCCCAAAAGAGGAATGCGAGCCTAATTTCATGTTTCCCCATTTCTGATTGCAGTTTAAACAAGTGACTGAGAAGGAGGCACGCCAGTAAGCTTCTACACTTTTCTTCTTTTTTTTTTGCTTCACAATCGCGCAAGGGACGGCTCTAGAACACACACACGCAAATCAACACAGCTGAGATCCAAACAAAACCTGAAGGATAACTGAAACCTAAACATCTGCCTCCCACCGTCTTCACATCAGACACACAAAACCAGATGTACACACACACACATAGGGTATCTGAGCAAATGACTAAGGTGACAAAAACAGACCAATCAGATGGATGAGAGAGAGAGAGAGAGCGAGAGCAATCAAACAGAGAGACATAAACAGTAAAAGATCGTGTCTCGCTCGCTCGACTGTTTACAGAACTCTTTTCCAACGTACATACCTGATTACCAGCAATCACAAAGTCAAGATAATGAATCGAGTGCAATCAATGTGTAGGCATACTCCTGAGCATGTGGTATTAGAATGTAGCCATTCATTTAGGCCGTTCAAATCTATCTAAATTTTGGTGCGTGGCCCCTGATTTCAAAATGTGTGCGTTTGCCTTTCAGCCCGCTATGTACACAGCATGACACGGCTCAAGCAGACCATCACTCTGGGAAAACAGAAGTGACACAACTGACAAACTTAAGCCTGTAGTGCGCAAAGTGAATATGAGCTAAGACAGACGTGTTCTGTCTGGAGTTGTCTGGTTTCTGTGATACATCTGGTTGTTACCCCAGGCAAAGAGGTTATATGTACACATTTAGAGCAGTGTGTAGCCTCAGTATTTCACTTATACTTTGTATTTGTTCTCAATGATAAAACTTGGTAGCCAAATCAAAAGAACACAATTCCCTGTTACGACTTTTTGATTGGAAAGTAGTTAAAAATATCACGCTCAACAACTACAAATAATTCCTGACTTTTCGGATTTTGATCCTGAGTAACAGATGATGATGTGAGAAGGGACAAGCGACGGAGAGTTCAGCACTAATACTCAGTGCAGAGTGTGTAGCACGAGCCAAATGATGTGAGATGCAGTGCAGAGCGAGCCAAATGATGTGAGATGCATGCAGAGCAAAGCCAAATGGTGCGAGTAAGTCAGGCAAAAATAACAAAAAGATCTGTCAAAAAAGCAATGGAAAGCCTCCAGCAACAGCACACACGAAAACACTGCGACTGCAAACCTCATTATAAAATGAGAAAGCATGACATTCCGTTTATAAAGCGGTTCAAAGGCCATGAGGAGTGAGCAGTGAGTTCTGATGTGAGGTGCAATAATTTAGGGCAGATGAGTCAGATTACATAAATTGATTGAGGTATCAACAAACACATTTAACAGGCGGTATTTCAGCGATTCACAAACAGTCCAGCAGCCAACTGTCAACTGTAAAATGGCGCAACGTTGTACACATCGTATCACTGTAACTCTGACTGTGAAGATAAACGGAGTCCGTCCTCATTTACTTAACAGTCTCAGTGTCTTTTTTAAATATACCTTACATGCAATAGTGATCACACTAACTCTGCTCTTAATTGTACTTGAATGGTACTTTGATTCGGCTACCGTGGGCAGATGATGTTGTCACAAAAAGAATTTGACATATTCCAAAACTTGACATTTACGCTTTGAACTACAACACTTGTAGTCATAGGCAGCATATCGATTTTTCATAAATCTCAAATTTAGCCAAGAAATGCAAGAGTTTATCCCTTTAAGCTGTGATTTTACTGATAGAAATATTACCCACCAGCAGCGACTCTGCTACAAGCTGTTCTAACGGCGGTGTGGCCCCGGTGTTGGTGAGAACAGACTCCAGCAGACTCAGCACTGCCCCCTCCAGGCTGGACAGGCTATGATACCAGAGAGACACGACTGCCTGTTCCTCCAACGCCAAGCGCTTGCTGGGAGGGAAAAAAAAAGCATATTTAATTGACAAATTCCTTATATACCACTTTGCTGTATAGTTTCTGAAAACATACATGTACTATACAAGTGGAATTCAGTCAGAAACCTACCCGGACTAACAGCTGTTGTTGTTGCATTGTGGTTACCCTACCTGGTGTAGGCGGAACCGAGAGCATCCAGGAAGTCGTCACTAAGAACTGCCCTGTCACAAGTCGCCGGCCGCTGCAGCAATGCGCTGAAGAGAGGAGCGGCCTCAGGACAAGAGACCAGGGCGACGCAAGCCTCTGAGGTAGCCAGAGTGCTGTCACATGTACACCTGTAAAGAGTCATTTCCCTAAAAGTTAACGCTTTGATGCTTTCCATCGAAATGACCGAAGTATACTTAAGATTTGTGCATTCATGTTAGCTACCATGTTGGCGGCTTACCTCTGATTTAGATTGCCGGGGGAACTACAGCTGCTCCCGATGTTTTCCAACAGCAGTGCCACCGTCTGAAGAGTCAGGGACAGGACAATTGGTATGCATGCGTCCATAATTCTAAATATATCAATGCAGGCAGACAGATCAACAGCGATGGCGAGCCAGTACCTTTTTCAGGACTTTGAGATGATACTGGTTTGACGACACACCCATATGCTTCACTAATGCCTGTGCTGCAGCGTTGTCTTCTTCAGTGACGAGCAGACACAACGCTTTCTGTAGAAGGATGGGAAACACAACGTGCAGCGGATTATCGTCAGTTTACTTGTATTTCTGTAACAGTGGACAAGACTTTAATGCAGTGCGCTCAACCCCCGGATCCATAACATAAAAGCTCATTAGTTACTGGAATAAAGGATGACTCCGCTGTTGGCGTCACATCATTTGAACCACATGAGAGGATAAAAAGGCATTCCAGTAAGTGAGAATGTATGGAGAACATATGAGCGACTTCAAAAATGAACACTCTTCATTATGGGGGCCATGGTGTGTTAACAAGCATTTTTCAGAAGGGGCCTCATCATACACTGATAAAACCAAACTAATAAACTCTGCTGATTCTCATCTGTGAGAATAATGAAAAACGAAGGAACGAGGAGGGAGAACGTCAGACTTGTGTGAGTCAAAATCTTGCGAGAGAGGTTCCTAATGTTTAGAACGTCAACGTTTTAGGGACTTTGAGACTTTTACAGAATTTCTGTCAAGAGTAATCGTTACCACACGTTTCCCCCTCAATAAATAAAATACAGAAATAATCGACCTGGTTTACATTCAATATGGCAATTTACAAGATGCCACATAGCCCCCAATCATCCAGTGATATTAAAATTAAAGTTTGTAAGAAACAGCTTCGTCGGGATTCATCGCTCTCAGCTCTATTCAGCCACGACATGCTGATTCTGACAGGAGTTGGAAAGTATGATCCCACAGAAACAGCCAAAGCGTCGTATCTGAAGCACACATCTGTTTTCACAACTCCAATGAAACAAAAACACCGAAACTTCCACGCCAATAAGCGAAGACCAAAAATATTGCAAATCCCTTTCCAGCTTCAGATAAAAGGGGGTCATAGTGTAGAGAGAGGGGAGACGGAGAGACAGATTGGGAGAGGCACAGTCTGTGGCGAGAGAGTACAAGAAAACACAAGAAGTGAAGGAGCAAACCAAAAAATCCCATGCAGAGGAGTTTGGCAGTGCCGGTGGTGGAGCGGTGTGGTTTCTTTGGTTCCTTGTCCAGGCCTACAGCACGCTAAGATGCTTACCCTCAACAGTCTCTCACAACAACCCCAATCACTACCATCTGAGCACCCTCAAACCCTGCACAGTGAGTGCATGCACAACCCCTCACACTTATCCCACATAGGGTAGGGAGGAACGGCGGGGCTGGGGGATGGAGAAAAAGAAGAGGAATGGAAGACTGGTTAGAAGGAATGGCAAAGAGAGAATGGAACACCGTGCAAGGGCCGCATTTTGGACGGGGAAAAGGGTGTGGTCACCGGAGGAATGGGATGAAGGGCAAATGGGTAAACGGATGGCAAATACTTTAGGTCAAAACTCATTTTTCTCTCCTTGAAAGCAGCAACCATGCTGGCTTCAGGGCCTCGGACATGCTGCTGGCTTTGAAATGATCCCTCCATAAATCTAAAATTAAAAGAGAGGATGTAGAAGAATGCACAAGGCAAGGATTTGGGTTGGTCTCCATGGGTGCCTCTGCCTGCTGTTAACAATTACTGAGCAATGATCAAATTCTACCAAAACCAATGAAAAAAAACTCAAGTACAGCCTTAAGAGGGTCAAAACAGCAGAGCCGAACACAGACGATAATCGGGGAGAAATCTCTGGACGATAATGCAAACTTATTAAGTTACAGACCACAGCGGGTAACGTGGCTCGCAGATGCCCAGCGACGTCTCCGACTGCAAACTTGGACACTGTTGTGCATCAGCTGATCACTGTGACGTCCCTGGACTGATTATATTATCCTCACCCTTATCCTACATCTGCAATTAAAATGTAAAATTGAGCGTACTGGAAGGCATGTAAACAATAATGTCAGTTAGTAGGGGCTGCTGAAAGACAGACCACACACACACACACACACACACACAAGGAAAAACAGAGCGATAAAGGAGGAGCATCATTCTGTCAAAGGCACTTTCATCTCCAAATTAAACACCAAAGAGGCAGTCATTGAGCAAAGAGGCTTAAGAAAAGTATCTTTTACGACTGGAAAGCAGCGACACTGACTTTCAAGCCCACCTGTGGTTCACCCTGAGTCCATAAAGATACACATCAAAGATTAAGCAATCAAACGCAGCATCCTCCGGCCCTCTAATAATATCCGCATGCTGTATTTATCTCCTCAAACATCATGCCATGGTACTGTGGCACTGTGTGGTCCCTCTGCTAGCACAGACTGTGGAGAAACAGACCAATTGAGCTAAACATTATCTTATATGGCCTTCAGCTATGTGACTGTGCCAACATTCATCAAACTGCGAGAAGACTCCGATGTGGAAAAAGGAGAGAAGGGAAGGAAGGGGCGGAAAAATATTCTAAACTGTACCATAACTGAGGGAGGAAAACAAATGTGGCACCCAAACAATAAATACAGTAGCAGCAAAACACAAACACATCACAAACCTACACAAGCACATGCATAAACACATACACACAAACACACTATTAAGGTGCCATTTCACGCCACACCAGACCATCAGTCTTTTTGTGGAGGCAGCGAGACAACAATGTTGGGGAGCGAGATCAGACGGAGCTAACAGAAAACAGGCTGCAATCTGCATTCCAGGACAGGCAGTACAACACAACACAGACACGGAGACAGAGACAGACCATCTCTGGCCTAAAACCATACATCTGCCCTCTCCCCGAGACAGTCTGAGCTGTGGTGAATAGGCTTTTTTTCTTCTTCTTTGCACTAACCCACTATTCCTGACGTTTGTGGGGAGCGAAAGCGTCTTTGGTGGTGAAGGGAGAAGAGGAGAGGCTGCTGGGACGTTTATATACTTTTACTCTGAAGTGTAGCAGGAGTGCATACATTTTTAGTGTGAGTTGCACCTGGAAACCCCCGAATTCCATTTCCATGTTTTACCTATGGCACTACTTTTGTACAACGTTCAAAATACAGCATGAACCTACAATGTTTTAAGCGCTCGTCAAAGATTAATTCAACTGCTGCTTGAGCAAAAGTAATCAGAAAAACAAAAATTGTTACGCAGTTCCTCCTCTTACACAGATGTAAGCAAAGGTTCTCTGCAATGGAATAAAGTAACGTGTACCCCCACATCCATCCCATCACCCTTGCACGCCCCCACATGCAAACTAGCTCACTCATGCACTTTTGCAAATACATGTATTGCCATAGATACGTGCACATTCAAAAACATGCGCTCACACATGGACACAAACGGTACCTTGCACAGATGCACTCCACTTGCCCTCTGATAGGTCAAAGACCATCTGGCAGAATCAAAGTTTACTTTCACTGGACGGGCTTTAATTAGCAAGATGTTTTATTAGATGAGAAATTAATCAAAAGTATACAAACGTGCACTTAATCTGGCAAAAATGTGATGGTTCCACACTGTTTATCACAAGCCATCTGTGTGAACCCTGTCGGAGTTGAAATCACAGAACCTTTTCGTCTCTCTGTTCCCTTTCCCTGTTTTGTTGGTGGTGTAAAAACACAGTGAAGTCACACAGTGAGCGGGGATCGACGGAGCGTAGTATAAATGCTGATCCTTCTTTGGTGACAAGTGGTAGTGAAACTGTCAGTTCTTAATTTGCTTTCAAAACAGGGTTTACAGTTTTGAGTACAAAGGATCGGACTAACTTCAGAGACTCAATCTACCCTCTTCATCTTCCGTTTCCCACTGGAGAACAGACGGAGAGGGCTGGCAGGAGAACTCCTATTAAAAGTAAATTAGACAAAAAATCTCTTCAGCAGCTCAAAGGGAGTCAAAGAGGGATTCTTTTAGGAGTATTTATTTAGGAAGTGTGTAGTCATTCTGTACGTCAAATCCGTCCAGTGTCAATATAATTAGCACATAAACAGCAAACGGATTAAGTCTTAAGATTACTGAGGGCTGAGGTGGACGAGTGGAGGAGAATATAAAACAGAGAGTGTTCCCACAGTCTGACTTCTCAAAGTCATTTTAAAATACTTTCGAGTATTTCAACTTCTCTAATGTTCGTGTAGCTCTAATGACGTGGAGAGAGAACATATGAACAATATGAGACAACCGTAAGTATGGACACAAGTACACGAGGCATCATGTTTGCCTCGAGGGATTTACTACGGCTGCCATCTTTAGTGTACCGCCAACGGAGGTGGTGAGATGGTCAGAAATAGTCACCCAAACACCTTAAAATAGATGTATACAAACAAACAAATATCAAACTTGGTTCAGTCGTGACCATTGTTGCCCAACTTTAAGCAGCCGTTCCTCTTACCTTAATTCTACCGTATCTTACAGAATGAACAGAAATCGCTACAGCAAAAAATGGCTTCATAGATAATGGTTAGTTTCTGTACATGCAGTTAATTCACATGTTAAGGTGGCATTCCATTGCAGGTGAAGGTGAAGTACTTGCAAATTTTCTGAAATTTCCCCGAGATGTCTTGGCTGTATTCAAAGGATATAAGAAATGCACACTCTAACTCCATACCTGTATCCACTGGTTGGCTTTCCTCTCCACAGCAGTGCTTGGGTGATCAGAGTGCAGCTTCCACAGACTCTCAAACAGCAGCCCTCTGCTTGTAGCTGCAGACAACATGTTACACACCAAGCTCTTCATTAGAGTCAAAAAAATGTCCTGGGTCTCAATGTGGAAGAGAACAGAGTAAGGAGACGGTCCATTCCTAGTTTATATTTTATACAGGAATAATTTTGTTGTTTACACATACTGGAAGCATTGACATTACCCTCGCCTGTTTGGAAGTTCTCAAACTCCGAATCAGTTCAGAATCCGGCCATTACTATGAACCTGCTCCATGGACTGCTCTCCCAAGCTGTCCAAAAGGTGCACTCACCATCAGCAGTTACATATGGGTTCCAGCACAGCCGGCCCAGGAGCTGGCCGAGGACGGGAAGCCTCTCCATGGTCTCTGATGTCGAGCTCTTATGAACACAACAGAGACATCCAGACAAAGCAGAAAGCAAATTCAATATTGTACAACCATGTGAGCCTGCTCGCTAGGTTGAAGTATATGCTTAATTATACGTTGACCGTAATGTAAGTTGTACAATGTCACATCACAACTCCCACAACGGTGGCAACAGTGTGACACACACACAGAACAGAACGTAGTGCGGAGCAGGGCTCTGGTTGTGGGGGCTATAACTGTTTGGGGTTTTAGTATGTGTGTGTCTGAGATTGTTTGTCTGGCTCACAACAACAGACCATGTGATTAATTTCGCCTCACAGCCAATTAAAATCTCCAGAAAAGTTTGAAAGCCACTGTATGCACATTTCAAAACGCAAATCAGCCCCAGTTTTGGGCTCTGGTATAATAAGACACAGAGAACAGTTGAAAATTCCTTGGCATTTGCATTTACAGCAGAACAGAATATACAAGGTGAGATTGAGACAAACCTCTGAACATCGGAGACTTTGAAAAATGGTTGATCCTTTCAGATAAAGGCCAGTTATAAATGCTTTAGTCATAACTCTACAGCTACATGTGTGGAACATTTGGTGGTCCACCTTATAGTCTGGGTTTAACACGACAACACACAACACATCATGTTTTACATTATAATGACGGCAACAGGTGATAAGAAAAAAACAGATCAAAGAGGTGAGGTACAGTATTACTTAAATTTACAAGCTTGTGTGTCAGCACATGTGTGCATGCATCATGTACACATGCATGTTCAGCATTTATACTTTTTTAACCTGTTTTATTACCAGACCATATCACCCACGAGCTAATTAAACTTGACATCATCTTGAACCAAATCTGACATGTGGCATTTTTAACTGAAGCAGCGATCTGTTGCTCAAACATAAAGAATCCTGCTGGTTTCATTGCCTTGTACAGGCAGGCGCTGTGTTGGTGGGAGGGCAGGATGTGATATGACTGTACACATTGGATTTCATTTGAATCTAATAGATTAGAATCTAATGAAATCCATCACAATATGCCTGCATGAAAATCTAATTCTGGGAATGGTGTAATACTGCAGCAGTGATGTAGCAACCATATTAAAAATGAAAGTACTTGAGGCAACTACAGGTGCACAGCATTAGTTTATATGCATACACATGTATGCTAGAAAACCCCCTCATATTAATTGCTAGCCAAGTGTTAAGCAGGAAATTTATATTAACTATGGATATTTTTCATCTTCGTACAACAATCACAAGTAAGTGAAGTTGCGAAATGTTGCCAAGAAGCAGGATATCCTCATCTGCTCTTTTATGAGCCCACTACCAGGAAGAACAATTTCAATTAAATTCAGCTTTACCACTCTTCTCTCTCTCCACACATACTGACACCTCGGGATGACGCACACCCACACTGACACTAACAAGGACTGAGCTACACAACAGTGAGCCTATTAAAATATATAGGAAGTTGCCAAAGCAGAGGGAAAGTGGGAAGAAAGTAAGCCAGGTGGACAGATGCTACTGACACTAAAACATATAGACTGATCACAAATTAAAACCCGCATGAGTACTACGCCTGTAAAACTAACAAGAAAAAGATTTCAGACAGATAAATGTAAGAGTAAATCGTTTTGGGGTTTTTTTAAAAGAAGAAGCTGGAGGGAGGGAGTGAAGGCATCTGCAGAGGAGGAAGATCAGGAAGGAGGAGGCATGGTCCAACAACACTGGAATCTCAGAGCTGTGCAGCCCCTCTGTCCTAAGCCCCATTCCCCCAAATTTGCTGGACCTGATACGGGGATACATTAGGTTAGCACTGGAGGTCCCAATGCGGCTATTACCTGCGTAACTCAACATTGCAGTGCTGCCAAGCAGACATACACAGCCTCTGCTCAGCACAGAGCAGTCTCTGTTACACCACCCTACGAACGCTGGGCTTACTGTTCATGCCTTGGCCCCGACTGAGTGTGTGCGTGTTTGCGTATGTGTACTAGACGTGCTAATGTTTTAAGTAACTTGCAGCTTCATTAATCAGCGATCCATTTGGCTGGTCGGCCTGATTAACTGTTTTAATTTGTTTCATGAGCTAGTGTGTGTGCAGCCTGCAAAATGTGCAGACTATATCATCAGACGACATGAGAATCTGAGGAAAGATGGACATAGGTCAATGTAAGATGACTCAAACCTGAGATGCTCCTTTAAATTGGGATGGTAAGATGTAGATGGCTGTGAAAATATAAGCTCAACCGAGTCAATGCTTTATGTTCATTTCTCTGCATTGTATCCACTCACCATGTTGCTGATGTGTGTAAGAAGGAGCTGCAGGAAATCCTTCAGTCTGCTCATGTGCAGGCAGGTATCTTTCTGAGCGTCTGGGCTCTCAGTCTGGCCCCAAGCCACTGCTTTCCCCAACCAGAACAACATCTCCTGGGCGCTCAGCAACGGCTCTGCCTCTTGTTGGGCCTGGATCAGAGGCTGGAGCTGAGACATATGGGGCTGGTCCAGGTGAATTTACTCAGGAGCTGAAAGAGATCCTAGATGAGTCAAACACCATTGTCAAACCCAAGGATTATCCAGGAAAATGCAGCATTTGACAGACATTACTCTTGTGGTGACTCACTCATTACTTTGTGCGATAAACTAAATTTATCTGCGAGCAACTATTCGTCAAAGTTACAATGTTAACCATCAACATAACTTTACCAATTAGAAAAAACACTTAGTCTAAAATCTTACACGCCTTCACTTTCAGGTGGATATTGTAATGTTTGCGTGTGTGTGTGGCCAATTTGGTATCTGCCAATTTCAGAAATGAATGCAAATAAATTAAGGCAAACTGTGTTAATCTGGCTATGATCAACTCTTACTACCACAACCTAACCTATAACTTTACAACTCAAAGGGGATCACGCCTTCACAACACACATACATACACAACACACAAACACACTCTCACATCAAGGCCTACTGAGAAATAAACAGCACATTCTTCACCTTTTATGATGATGGGGAGAAAATAGTGGTGGGGGGCAGATCACAAAGATGTGTGTGAGGATGTGTTTTGTGTGGGTACAGAGTCAAAAAATTGTGTGCGCATGTGTGTGTTTGTTGTTTTTAGCCATAATGACAAGTCTGTGTGGGACACCACAGGGTTGTGTTTTATGATCACCTCATTATACACGATTTGTTTAATGTCTTGCCATCATCTCTGCAGGAAAGCCCCTGTGGCTCGTTGATGTGAATATATAAATACTCATTTTAGGGGAGCAAAAAAAGCATGACCATATTAGGAACACATGCCTCTTGTTGACTTGTGTTGGGAGCTGGGTTTTCAGTAAAGCAGAGGTGGAAAAGAGCTGCATGCTGAATACCCAAGTAGCCCCACACACAATCTCTCTCTATCTCACACAGATTACAACATGTGTACTGTTGGGCCCACATTATGTACATATGCACAGTTGTAAAGTCTCTCTCTCTCTCTCTGGCACTGGCTAAAACACATTCTGGAACAGGAACAAGATGTGACTGGTCAAATATTATCTCTGAGGATTTGTTAAACTAAGCTTGTGGACTTTGGGTAAGGGGTAGTTTGCTGTTCCAATTATAAGATTGTTGACATTATTTTAGAATAATCAAATCAGTTAAAGGTCACTTTTTAAAAAATGTGTGATTCAGTATGTTACATATCATATTAAACAAGAACTGGATTCAGTAAGGCTTGTATCAACATTTACCTACTGCCAATAAACAGAACAGTTTGGTTTTATGTACCTAAATTAAAGGCTACACGTACTTACATTGTAATATAATTCACATGTTCAATTAGTCAAGACATTCCGAGCCCAACAGAGAAGAGAGAAATACAATACCATGCATATTCCATCTCAACACACACACACACACACACACATACACACAATCTTTGTAGTTAATGTAGCCGTTAAAACAACACCCGACTAAGCAAAACGTTTAGATGTAACAGCTGAACCACACCACGGGATGCCAGCATTTCCTTTACTCTCGCTACACACGACGTCTCTCGCTACTCCTGCCAAAAGAAATGAAGTCAGTACAATTTATAGACGATAGAGACTACAAAATACAAAGGGTTTCTGTGTGTTACACTGTGTCAAACCATACTTAAATACATTCGAAAATGAATGAACTGCCCTTCATCTTTCCCTCACTTGCAAAGCTACGGGTACTTCCACAGCTAGCTTGTTAGCAGGTTTACCACTCTACAGACATGCAATTTCAACTATAAAGTACCTGTAAATGATAATCCCAGTCGTCAAACTGAAATCCCTACAAAGCAAAGATTCAACTGACATCCACTCATCTTCGCCTTGTCAATAAATATCAGAAACAGTTCCTTCCCCGCGTAGTAAACAAACTGAACTTCCCTCTTCTCTCGGAGTTCCGGTGTATCTGTGATGTCATTGGCTGAGAGCTACGCCAATCACGCAGCGTCCCTCCTACTGATGCCTGCTGGGAAATTGAGTCCCAATATCAAGATTGAAACCTGCTGATTATTTAACGAGACCTCACACAGACTGTAAACATGTGCAAACAATTTCATGGCAAAAACTACACATTTGAAGCATTTTTATAATTATTGTCTGTGGGGTTAATACACTCGTCACTTTTATGTGCTTGCATTTTGTATATTTGACATTGACCACATTAGCGATACCCAACCAAACTGCACTTTGCTCATCTTTGACTGCGCTGCCTCTGTTGCTATGGCAATACCATTATCTCACTTATACAGGATGTCTAAAATACAACAAAATTGGGACCTTATTGCGGGGACATCCTGGGGGCTTTTCTGTTCTGCATAGATAGACCCCCATACATGCTCAAACATACAGTGTGTCCCAATGTCCTGAGACAGCAAAAGTGTCAAAGGACATTTTTGTTTAACATTATGCATTACTGGTTGTGTAAGTGTAATACAATATTGGTGGGCTCTGTCACAGAAACAAAGGCTCACTTACTTTATTTTTCAGACCTAATGTCCATGTCTTGGCTGGACGAGTGTGTGTGTGTGTGTCTGTGTGTGTACATGCATGCGTGTGAGAGTTTGACACATAAATGTTCATGTGGACTACATGTCCGCTTGGAATTGAAAAATGACACCTACTCAATGTGTGTATGCATGCCTGCGTTCTCAACTGCATGCATGTATCCGTGCGTGTCATACGTTTTAGGCTCGAGGGTCCGGAGGGTGAAGCAGAGTGCATACCATGGGCAGGAATTCAGGGGTCCCGGAGTGTGTCCCTCTGGAACCCAAAGCAAACGTTGAGGGGTTCTCGGCCTGCGTGGCTTAAACTGACAAATCACCCAGAGGCTCCATCCAGACCCGGAGCAGCCCGGCGCGCCGCATCAGGAAACGGTTGTTTAAACATACGTAATGTTCTGTGTGTGGGTGTTTGAGTGTGTGAGTATGTGCGTTTGTGCGTGGGGGTCGCTGCATGAGAAAGAGATTAAACACAAGTAAAAGGTGTATTTTGAATGGTCTATTCTTTCTTAAGTGTGCACGTGTGACTCTGCATTTAATATGAGAACATACTTCTTGTGTATGTGTCTGTGTGTGGTGGTGGTGGTGGTAGCTGTTAATATACATACACCACCTATACCAATATATACATACTGTGTGTGTGTGTGTGTGTTTCCCCTCACAGTTTTATGACTGTGCGCTGCTTGCCAAATAGAAACATTCATTAAAAATGTTGTGTGTGTTTGTGTGCATTGTTATTGTTAATTATAAACTGTTTCTGACATTGGATTAGAACACCTCTGTGTAAGGGTTAGGGTTAGTTGTTAGTGTCTCCATTGGTAAATGTGCGCTAAAATCAACAATTAGCTTCATAACTCATTGGCAAAGGTTCACCATCAGCTCCACCCTGGCTGCCAGCCTGGGCCAACATGTAGGTCAACCAGGGCTAGATCGCTCCACATGCAGTGCACTGTGGATGTGTGTGTGTGTGTGTGTGTGTGTATGTGTGTGTGTGTATGTGTGTCTAAGCCTTGTAAAAACATCAGCATCTGGGTTTGGAACAGGGTCTCTGGCAATACCTGAAAAAATGGGAGAAAAGGAAAGAAAAACCACAGCAAAAACTTGAGAGAGTGTGGTTTGATGCCCAAAGTAGAAACCCACATACTGGTGTGTGTGTGTGTGTGTGTGTGTGTGCGCACGTGTGTGTGTCTATGCCTGTGCTAGCACAGGCACACTTGTGGATACAAACAGAAATGCAGTGTAAACCATGTGTGTTTTTACTGTACAGCTACTCTGTGATTATTACAGAGCCAAGTGAGCGGTTGTCACGCATCAGGCCAGTGACAGCCAGTGGCTTGTCCATATGTGTGTGTCTGTGTGTGGATGTGGGTGTGGGGGTGTGTGTGGGGGGGGGGTGGTCGTTCAGTGG
>OMOW01065255.1:6403-16888 GCA_900312555.1 Lamprogrammus exutus
GAGATCTACACTCTTTCCCTACACGACGCTCTTCCGATCTACAGAATAAACAAAAATATATTCTTAATAGTTTCAATAAAATATTTTAGTAAAAAGCTACGCCTTTTCAACTTCTTGAAACTATGAAAATGTAACTTGTTTTGGAATCTTATTTAATTCCTCCACCCCAGTATAAAGAAAAGAACTCCTCGCTGCTTAGATTGGGCATTGCCACATTAAATCATGCTGGACTTTTTATCGATGTCGTGTAATTCACAAATACGATGATAATACCCTGATAAATATGTTGGGCCTTCCCCTCATAGCATTTCATATAAACCGTGATGATAACGTGTATGCTCAAGCTGTTGCAGGTGCAGCAGTGTTACAGGCTGAGTCTGCTGAAAAATGACTTTCAGAATAAAAGGGAAACATTTGAGCTTTATTTTTGATATACTATATTACAATATTTCTTTATTTTAAAAATTAGTGTGGTAATGTAGATGTATTCCATCCATGTATTCCAGTTAATAGCTTCAGTTACCTGGTACCTTGTCTGTGGCAGAAGTCATAGGTGAACATGAGATATGTAAAGTGGAATAAAATACAGATTTGGTGGAGTTCAGAGTAAGAGACCACTGTCTGTCAGCTGACATCTTAAAACCTTTAGTCATCTTCATACGTATTCATAGATTGTGCATGTTTCCTTCACTTCAGTTTACAGGCTGAGGCAGATACCCTCAAGTGTCTCCAAACACATTTGACCCTAAACTGAGTTAAACCAGGGATTGAGGGTTACAGGAAGGTTTCACTCTGAAGACAACTCCAGGCTTGTCCAGCAAACAACAGTCAGTTTTTAATTTGAGTTAAGGAAGAAATATCATCACAATCACACAATCTTTAGTGTTAGTATTATTTGTAATTTTAACAGAGCAATCGAAAGTTTTTGATTCAGAAGAATCAGAAAATTGTTCAGATAGTAGTTTTTTGTCTCTAGTTTCTGTAGTGTGTTTACCGGGAGTTTCTGGATTCTGTTTTGAAGCTGTGGAGGATTCTTGAGCGGATCTGCTGCAAATTCATCCCATAGATTATAGGATTAATAAGGGGTGGAACCACCAGGAACTCCGCGGCTAGTGCGTTCTGGAGAGCCCGCAGGCCCCTGCTTCCACTGCCGTCTGCTAAGCTGCCGTATCGTGAGTACAAAGTATCGAATAAAAGCGAGGCGGTGAAGACGAGCAGCGTGAAGAGGTGAGGCAGACATGTCTGGATGAACTTCCGGCGGTTGCTTTGGGATTGAAGCGAGGCGTGGACCAGACGAGCGTAGGACACCAGGATGAGGCAAGTTTGCGACAGGTGTGAGAACATAAGCACGAAGCCGTAGATGTTGTTGACGGTGGTGTCGGAGCAGGACAGCTTCACCACCGCCCAGTTGGTGCAGAAGAGTTTGGGGACATGGCGTCCGCAGAGTGGCAGGCGCGCCGTCAGCCCCACACCCACTAACGTCTCCAGCAGCGAAAAGCTCCAGGTGAGGAGCAGCAGCTGAACCACTTTCTGCGGTGTCATCAGGGCCTGGTACTGCAGGGGTCGACAGATGGCCAAGTAGCGATCGTATGCCATGACGGTCAGGCTGGTGAACTCACAGAAAACATAACAGTAAATCACAAAAATTTGTGACAAACAGCCACTGTAGGAGATGACTTGGTGGTCGGCTAAAAGGTCGTGAAGCATCTTCGGGTAGAAGCTGGAAGCGCCGCAGATCCCGTTAAAGCAGAGGTTACACAGGAAGATGTACATAGGCTCGTGGAGCATTTTCTCCAGGAAGATCGTGACAATGAGCGTCAGGTTGACAAAGACAGTGAAGAGATAAGAGACCAGCATGAGAGCAAAGTAGATCTGCCTGTTGGTCAGGGAGTCGTTGAGACCCTGAAGCACAAACACGATCTCTGAGTTATTCCCCATTTTCCAGAAACAAACTGTCAGAAAAGTGTTTTAACACCACAATCTACCCCCAACACACACTGGCCTAAAGCACAACATCATTTCCATTAGCAGGTATTCAAATACAGTTCCAAATATCAGAGATTCAAAGATATATGACAGAAAGATGTTGGTGATGCTGGAGATTTACTGTAGCTTTCAATTATAGATTCATTAATTTTTGTAATAGAGCTCATACTCTAAACCCCAACAAGCATTTTCCAGTAAGAATTTCTGGATATCTGCACACAGCTGATATGAAAAATAAAACATACTTTAATCATGAATGTATGATCTACTGAGGTTCATTTGAGTTTAAAGTGACATCACATCACGGCACATTTTACCTGAATATGATTATGAAATAGAATAGAATAGAAAGCCACTGTCTTCATTTTATAGCGACACAAACACAGAAAAGCAGCAAATTCTCACCAGGTTATGTATTTAATAATGTCTGTAATTACTTACATTAAAAAAATATCATTGAATTGAATATGGACATACACATGCCATATAACCTCTGCCTTTTCAAATGAACCACATCACAGACTGCAGAGTGAGCAGACACAAAGCCATAAGTCAGAGAAAAATCCCTGCTGCATGTAAAATCTCTGCTTCTAGGTGGAAAAACTAAATTTTAAACATTTTGCTTGAACGTTATCATTGTTTGACATCAAAAGACCCAGAACAAAAGCTGCCGAATGCAAAATCAGATCAGGACACAACAGAAAATCTAATGTCAGATTTATAGTAATTTTGAATTAGATATAAAGAATGAAGATAGATTATGTTAGTCGTAAACAAAGGGACAAAGGCCAAATTTAACCTGGAGCAAAGTTGCAAAAAAATAAAAAATAAAAATAGAAATACACACAAACCACATGCAATATATAAATACAATATAAAAAATATCAATATTCAGCGTCTAAATGATGATATCAATACGCATTAAAGTTTTCCTGACTTAAAATAAACACCCTCATATTAACACTAATACACAACTGACACTAGATCCATGAGAAACAGACTATATTATATTAACAAATAACCCAAGTTCTTAAAAATCCTGCTTGTGGTTTCCGTCACAAATGAAAGCAACATTAAAGGAGCAGCAGAAGCAGAACTCTATGTCAGCTACTGGAGAACAGAGAGCAGATTTATAATCCTCAGCGCACTGACTGGCTGACAGACAGGTACACAGGTGGAAAGAAAGGGCCGGAGTGACTGAGGCTCAGCCCCCCCCCCATCAAACACCAGTAAATGATTCAGGATTGTTGTTACACGAAGAGTAAATACAACAGGCAGAACAGCGGCAATATTAAAGGTTGAAAAGGAGGGAACAGTGTGTGTGTGGCTGCGTGTGGGTTGCCTCCATGAAACAGAGAATAAACACAATACACCTAAAAATGCAGATTAATAAGAAATTCTGTCCATGTCTTGCAGACTTAATGTTATTTTTGTCCTTTTCTTTTGGCTGATTGAAGAGGTTGTAAGTGTCCTTCAGGAGGCTCTATTGTCCTGGGGAGATCTTTGAAGCAGTTCACTGAGGAGTTGTTTGAAAAGGATTCATTTATTAGTATTATTATTATTATCGTTATTATTATTAGTGTAGTAGTATGATCAACACAGGGTGAGTTTTATCAGTTTTATGTCCCTTATCTGGAATACATACCAACAGTGAAACAATTGATCAATATTTTCAATAATTGATTAATTGTCTCTTAGTGTATAAAGATTATTGACTTTTCACGGTGTCATGTCACTGTCAAGTTGTGATATGTTGTATTGTCATAACAAAAATCCAAAGACAGTTTGGGCTCTGGGATGTTTTGATGGGCATTTGTCTCTGTTTGTTGACATTTTTTTTTTTACAATAGATGATCAATCAGTTCATAAAAAGTTGGTAGATTGATCAATAATGAAGATAATCAATAGCAGGAACCACAGCATACAGTATATGCACTAATCAAAATAATTACCTGAAGTAAGTTGGTAAGTGGCCAAAACCCCAACACACGAACATCAGTCCAAAAAAAGTCAGTGTGAATAAGAACAAATGTCAGTGTTCTATGTATGATGGTCAAAACATATATACAGTAAAAGCAAACATGGACTGATGGATGTCAATCAAACTTTAGCTTTTTTTTTCTCTAGCAAATACCTAATTATTTATTTTTATTTTTTTAAAACTTGCTTAGTGCTTCTCTCTCTGAACTCAAATCAATTAACTTTATTATGTTATTTTATTTAATGTTTTAATCAAAAATGTGTTGTGCAACCCAACCCGACATCTTGTAGTCTGGGGGAAACAGAGAACCGCTGAGTTGACAACATGAGCATGACGTCACCTTAAGCCGAACCGCCATTTCTCTCATTATAGCCTAAGTACTTGGTCCACAGGAAACACAGAGACATTTGAGGATATAATCATGATTCATTCCCAGAGAGCTATACATCTTGGAAAGCTTCTCCATGTTTACTTTCATACTTAACATTGCGGATGAGACAATTGAGCCTTGTTCGCATATGATCACTTAATGGAAACACTGCCATTTTACACGTGAACTTTGTTGACTTAAAAATGTGCCTATGTTTTACATAAAACTGGCAATCACATTCACATTCACGAAACACCAGTATGTTTTTATTTTCGGGAACATTAGAATAGGGCGTGTACTTTATATTTTTGTTTATCGTTCATTAACGGGACACACAGGCTTGATATCAAAAATGAAAATGAACATCTTGAACATTAACAGCAAATCTGAAAACTTTTGCATGAAGTTCAGGTTGATTCTCAGCTGAAGCTCATGTGAAGCCTGTAGAGGCTTTGGTGTCCATAGGTGTCAGGGGACATTAGATGTCTTGTTGCTCATTAATAAAAAAGTCCTTGAGGTCAAAGGTCATTCCAGCGTGTCAACATGTTTGTCTGACCGCGTGTCCTGAGACATCTTGACATTAGCCACTGTTTCCTTTCAACTCCTCTGAGGCAAATTACAGACAGAGCTGCTAACCAGTGAGACCAATAAGCCGGAGCAGACCTAGGCTCTGGTTAAACTGGTCCACAGGGGTCTGAGTACTGTAATGACCTCCCATCAGACTGCTCAGAAACAACACAACACTCACAGCGATGGACACACACACACACACACATACACTTTTTCTCTACATTAGAAAAGTTTAGGCTAGTTTTGCCAGACAGTAAACTAACTGGATCTAATTCAAGTTTCAGGCTTTTTTCTCTTTTCAGCAAAGCAAAGTGATTCACACCAAAGAACCAAGAAAACCTAAAGCCTGATGTGTTTCCTGAAGTGTTTCCTGATGTATTTTAGAGGCTGATATTTTGAGACTAAGAAAAATCTGACTGCAATATATCCAATGTCTTCTGATAAGAGGACTAACTCACATTTGTCAATGCTGTCACTGTTTGTATAGGATTATATCAACTAAACAATGTTTAGCATTTCATAGATTAAAAGGACAATATTCTGGTAGATAGGTTGTTTATTATTTCACTGCTTTTCTCTCATCTATTCAGCACTCTGGTGTGCTTGCAGTATGTTTGCATGGATGTTAAAACTTTGATTATACTGCAATTAAGGCATTCATCGATTGTTTGAAATAGCATGCACACCAGGGTTGCCTGGCTGCCTTCTCTGTCCATGAATGCTAACCTAGGAAAGTACAGAGTGAGTGGCATGTAATACCTGCTAACATGACGCTAACCAACTAGTGGCTAGGCTACTTGCCCAGATCATATACAGGTCAGATAGCCAAGACGGGGTGTTGCCACCTGTGAGGGACTAAAGATGAGCATCATGTGCTTAAAGTTTGTTATTTACAGAGCAGAGGTTATCAGATTAACATTCTGAGACTCCACATGAATGATTTGTGATGTCAACATATCATTTGGAAGTTCTACTAGAGAATTTGCATGCTGTTACAAGTCCACTAGCATAATGCTAACACAAGCAACTACACTAGGCTAAGCGGCCAGATTAGATCATTGTCACCAATTATCCGGATGACTGGTTGACATTATGCTGTAAATTACTGTAGAATTACAACATGACTTTATGACTACACTATATGGAAGGAGGAAAGAAGATACTATAAAATGACTTCTTTCTTTGTTAAGAGAGCACAGAGAGAGGAGGGAGATGAAGTGCAGAGGTGAGCGACGTTAAATAGGCTACACGGAGTGGTAAAGACAAATAACTCATAATTAGGGCCACACAAATTAGTAAGGCAGAAGCAAGCAGCCAACAGAGGCCCAAGTTGAGCATCATAATGTGCAATGTTGGCCTGAGAGGTAAGGACCAGGTGAAGAGCCCAAGAGTCATCTTGTAAGTCATCAGTATTCAGGACCTGGGATAATCATCAGACCACAAGGATTCCGGAAATGTATAGTATGCCCATACTGTCATGTTATGAGGGGTGATTCTAACCCTTAAATTGCAAGAATGTCATTTTGAGGAAACACTACTTTCAGCAACCAATATCATCTTGACAAAAAGCTTTCGGTACGCCTTTTCTGATACAGAACACTCAACAACTCTGTGACTTCCTGAGAAGGCTGAAAAGACTCCTCTGCTCGCCCAACCTCTGGACAATTGCTACCGATGTACAACAGAGAGCATCCTGACCAACTGCATCACAGTGCGGTCTGGTAACAGTGGCTGACCAGAAGGCCCTGCAGGGGGTTGTTAAGACTGCTGGGTATATCACCTGCACCTGCCGCCCAGCTATTCAGGACATCTATCCTGATCTGTCCTCATACACCTCTGCCACAGTCTGTCTCCTGCCTAGAGACATTACAGACATTACAGCTCGGACAACCAGACTCCAAAAGACTTTCTTCCCCAGGGCTGTCACCCAACACAGCTCATTTTCGTCTCACCAGTCACCCCGACTGTGACTCAATTGAACTAATTTTGTTCCCATCCAGCTTCCATCATTTCATCCACTACCCATCCCTCCATCCCCATACTAAGTATGAAATATATCCTGTCAATATCTATACTAAGTATGCATCCTAATATTCAGCTCTTTTTAGCATCTGTATTGTTGCACTGACTGATCTTAAAACCTGACTCATTTTTTTCTTGCTGTATTTTGTTTGTATATTCTTTATTGTTTTGCATTATTTATCATATTGTCACTCCTTTGCACAGTTCTTTGTTCTGCAACAGCATTTAGAATGACAATAAAGTTGAATTGAATAAAGAAGTACATCCTGCTGTTTCTTTCCATGGCCTCTTATGGTGCTGACATTGGAGAATATCTTCAACTAACTGTAACTGTAAATCTGGTTTGGCAGTGTAATGTGATTGGGTAGAATCCACAATATTTGGGAGTCAATAGTTCTGATCTGAATATTAACCGAGACACAATTGTGATATCTCTCTCTCTCTTTATGTCTCTCTTTCTCACACACACATTCTCTGTCTTGCTCTCTCTTCGCCGTGTACAGTAAGAAGATCATTTATCATGTTGACTCTAGTTAATTTGGATTCCTGTGCAGTTCTACACAGAGGTGCCTGATGTCACATGTGAGCCATTACATAAATACCTCTTACCCAGAACTGCAGGTTTAACCTTTCATTTGAGGCGTAACATCGATATATTCACTTCTCATTTCCGCACTGTCAGTGATGTGGAGCCAGAGGGTGCACAGAGTCAGTTAGACTTAGCCATAGCTTTAAAAAAAGAAAGATTTCCGGCTACTTTGGTATTTTATTTATAGTACCATATATTCACTCTTAATGATTTTGTACATCACGCACACGGTCATCAGTTTCTTCCTGGGAGAAATACCTTCTCTGTGAGAAACATTTGAGTGCCCTGGCTGCTGGGCTGCCCTTTAAAGGGGGATACAAGCTAACAGCTGATTGGAAGTTTCAGTTCCTGCCCCTAACACACCTACTTATATCGCATCATAATGTATTCATACTAAACATACCCAGTTTCCAGTTGCCCCGGGCAGCACCACCTCTCTCCACAGGGATGAGGTCATCAGTGACTTCTGATCCCCAAGGGGTTTAAAAATAAATTGTTAATTGATCGTTAGGCGTATCCAATAAGTGATCAAGGAAACTGCTTAAATTTTGCATGGCTGATTGTAGACAGATCTCATACATGACATGACATGATTAGATGATGAAAGTGTGAGTGTACTGAAATGTGCTTTTTTTGGTGTGTGAGACAGTGAGCCTGGTAGTCTGCCAGCTAATTTTCCTTCTAGGACTGCCTATCATTGTGACAGGCTGTGAATTACATTTTCTTTGCCAAGGTGTCATGGTCCAGAGCGGAAGCGAGTTTTCACAGTGTTATACTCATGTTGGAGAAAACTCATTCTGATTATAGATAAAGTTCTAAGGACAACACTGCACACATAATAGAGACCTGCACAGTTCGTTGAAGGGCTCTGTCTGTGCTCACACAAAGTCATACGATGGATATCCTTTGGTCCTCTACGTGACTGAATACTGGACATCAGCAAAAATCTTACGGCCATGCATTCATCTAAAGTTTTAAAAGTTAAGTCCAAGTTAAGTTAAGTTAATTATTCTTTTTACTGTAGGGTTTAGTACAGAGGCTTAGCTATGCAGTTTGGGAGTTTTAGCTTTAAACACATCAAGGAGGTGGGGCTTACCTGTTTGGATTCTACTGTGAAGGTATAAAGCAGCAGATGTTACTGCTGTCTGCAGTTAGAAGTGACTGCAGCAGTTTGTAGCACAGCACACGACAAATATTGTATAGTGTGTTTGCTGTGTCACTTGCAAATTAATATAAAAGGCGTTTGAATGACTGTGGGAGACTAACTGGTAAGATCTGACTGCTTATGTATTTAAGAAAAACAAAACAATTTAATTTAATGAACATTTTGAAAGCCAGCACAGTGAAGCAGTGTTAATAAAAACATACCATCTATTTTTAAAGTTATGCCTTTGGAGAAAAGTCTTGTTTTCAGCATTTTTTCAGCAAAGTCTTTTTTTCAGCATAACTTGTTTTTTTATGCCCTAGAACAAGAATGATGGTCAATTTTACTTTGTCTCATTTTATTCTTGGAGCTTATATGAATATTGGAGCTTTGAGATATTTATACTTCATTATAACCGCTATTACATATATTGTCATTGTTGTTGCCAACACATCACTCATTGTGGTAATCTGTACAAACAGACGCTTACATGAACCTATGTACCTGTATCTGTGCAGCCTGTTTGTGAATGAACTGTATGGTAGCACAGGTTTGTTTCCATTTCTGCTGATTCAGATCCTCTCTGACATTCACACTGTTTCTGCTCCACTTTGTTACCTTCAGATTTTTTGTTTGTATACATATGCCCATGTAGAGTTTTGTAATTTAGCCATTATGTCCTATGACAGATATGTTGCTATCTGTTGTCCTCTACAATATAACATGCACGCAACATCTAACAAAGCGGGTATATTTATTGTTGTAATATGGCTGTACTCCTTTGTGAAATTCCTAATCACTTTATCCTTAAATATCCGTTTGCCACTGTGTGGAAACGTCATAAATAGTTTGTATTGTCACAACTATCTAGTTGTTAAGCTGTCATGCTCTGGTAGCAAAGTGAATAACATCTATGGACTTTTTGGTGTTGTTCTCACTGTCGCAGTCCCTCTGCTTCCAATCCTTTTCTCTTACATGAAAATTCTCAAAATTTGTTTTGCTGGCTCCAAACAGACCAGACACAAAGCTGTCAGTACCTGCACACCTCACCTCGTGTCCCTCCTCAACTTCTCTTTTGGGTGCTGCTTTGAAATACTACAGAGTAGATTTGATATGACCAATTTCCCCAGTGTTCTGCGTATCATTTTGTCATTGTATTTTTTAATAATCCAACCACTTCTGACTCCTATCATGTATGGAATGCAAATGTCTAAAATCCGAAATACATTTAAGCACAATTTTGTTTGTGAAATGTTGGGTCATTGCAAAGCTTCTGTGTCGGTGTAGTAAGTGTATAAACATTTTCTATTTTCTGCCTTGAAATCATCAATTTCACAAAAATGTGCAAGAATTAAAAGGTCATGTCAATTATGTCTTTCGCTGATTGAAGTGGACTGTAGTATATCAAGGTATCATTAAACTAATCACGGACCAGTTAACATGTGGTATGACAGAGATCTGTGGGATTGATATTTAGATTTTATTTCATATGTTTGGATTATATAAAGGCATCTATATTGTATCTAAAATATTTATCCAAAATGATCAGCCCTGAAATACATTTTTGAGTTCTAAAGTGCTCCCTTAACATACTGGATATTTCCTATGTACCTCCAACGTTGCTGAATACTTGGAGCCAGAGTAAATGTTGCTGTATGGAATTGCATATTAAAGGGAACCCCGACTATGAAGGCATGTAGGTTTTATCAGATTAACAAAGTCATTATCTTTATAAACGTGGAATATAAAACACTTAAAACGTTGAGGTTTTTTAAAAATTTTAATAAGTTTTGTCACTTGTACGTCGCCATTAATGTTTACAT
>OMOW01065306.1:0-13318 GCA_900312555.1 Lamprogrammus exutus
GGGTCTTGGATCAATTGATGCTAGGCTCCATTAGCCGCCCAGCCAGCAAAGACAGAGGAGGACAGAAAGAGGAAAGGGAGGAAAAGAGAGAGAGAGGTGTTATCGATTAAATAATTTGATTTATTGATTGACATTTGTGTAAAATATTGTTCAAAACTCTTAAATCTTGGCTTAAGACAGACTTGTCACGCTGAGTATATTACGCAGTGATACATACATTATCTGATTAGGCTGTGGCTTCTATTTGGTGTTCACTTTAATGTACATACATTATATCCATTTTCTGGAAAATTTAAATGACGACCTGATTTTTACTGCAGCCTGAAAACTTGATTAAACTGTATTTTGTGAACGGTTAAAAGCACAGAAACCATAATTTTCTACACCAGGTTTATTTTTGGGTCTTGACAGACAACAGTTTCAAAAGCAATAGCGTGGTGTGTCAGTCCGTAGGCCCTTTTGAATAAAAGTACTACGCAAATAAAGTAGCAGCATGTATGTGTTTGTGGTCTTACCTCCGGGGTTTCGGCGAAGGATGAGTTTTCGGATCTCATCGTAAACAAAGATGAGGAAACTGTACGGGAACGCACAGAACCACCAACTGGGCCTGAGGGAGAGATGATGAAGACAGTGCTCGGGGTCATAACAGGGAAAAGGCAATGAAGTAAACAGAAATATAAAACCATGTATAAATCCATGATATCCAATACATTGCATATTGTCTTCTTGGACTCACTTGAGCGGGTACATCCGTAGTGCCACGTCCATGCCAGGGCAGTAGGACAGGAAAGCAGCCAAGGCCGTTTCCTCAAACAGGCCGAAGATTAAAATCTTATTCCTGTGTAGAAATGAGGGCAGTTACAGAAAGTGCTCACACACTGCACACGTCAGAGAGAGGGGATAAGATAGACATAAATAAAAGATAGTAAAGGGAGGAATCATCATACGGAGGTCCCCAGTGTCTTGTGCTACTAGGCTATCCTATTTGTCTTTGCTTACTTCATGCCCTGCTGGAACACAGAGTTACGTCTGGTCTTGCAGATGATGACGTCTGCCCACTGCACCACCACGATACTGACGAAGAAGGCTGTGTGGCAGGTAAACTCCACGATCTTTCGCTGCTCGTAGGTCTGCACAGAGAGAGAAAGAGAAGGTAGAACGTTTGAATGTAATGCAAAATTTAAACACATAAACATTATCTAAATTATCTAAAAATTTAAAAAAATGATGATGTAAGGTTTTCTACAGTGTATCTCTCTCTATATAGATGCTCAGCGTTGGTGCAAAACAGCGAGTTGCCAGTTATTCAGTGAAATAAGAAAAGCATCGATGACAAAACGATAACCAAGGAATTTAGCTAAAGGTGACATTTACTGTAAATTGAAACAGGGAAACAGTGGTGGTGTATCGCTTGCTCATACCCATTGCTGCCCGTAGCTGTCCTCCAGGTCGTTGGTGGAGCGATCGTCCCAGTTGAGCCTGATGCCGACCAGCTCAGACGGCAAAAAGCCATTTTCAGCCATGATGACGAAGTAGGCAAAGAAGCCACCAAGAGCTTGAATCATACCTACGGGCCGACAGAGAGAGTTTGATTCATTATTAATTGTTTTTTCTGAACAACATGAAAATCCAATATTGTGACACGATGATGAAGTAAAACTGCAAAGCTTTGAGGAAACAGAGAAGGAGGGAGCAGGGACGCTTAGGTCGATTGTGTCATCAATGTCGGCCAGTACTCAGTACAAATCACTCAATCTGCCTTGTGCAGGCTTACAATTTGGATGTATCAGAACCTCATGTGTTCACACTCTCAGCAAATATATCAGCAACAAAGGAAGCAGTAAAGGCTGTCAGATTTGTCTGCTGTGATCTTGCTTGTTGACAATAATTGAAGTGAAAATCAAAAAAGTAATTTATTGGCGATAAAATGCAACACTGCTTCTAACACAGTGCACCATATGTGTAATAACACAAACACGGGACTTACCAATCTGTCCGTAAGCGATACTGATGAGCCTCTCGTTGACCAGTTTGTCCCTAAGTGGGTTCCTGGGCTGGCGCTTCATAATGTCGCTCTCTGCTGCTTCGTAGGCAAGAGAGATGGCTGGTACCTGACAGAGGGGGGGAGGGGATTTCAATTTTGTGATTGTGAGTTTGGTCTCTTTTTTTTCCTG
This sequence comes from Lamprogrammus exutus, assembly GCA_900312555.1. Taxonomy (NCBI): domain Eukaryota; kingdom Metazoa; phylum Chordata; class Actinopteri; order Ophidiiformes; family Ophidiidae; genus Lamprogrammus; species Lamprogrammus exutus. The sequence continues at coordinate 2,175 of OMOW01065306.1, forward strand.
CATATATGAAAACATCAATCTTTCACAGATACTGTAAACTGAGTTTGTACTAAACATTTTCTCCATTTCTAGAGGGTCGTAGGTCATAGAATCAAGGTTATTTATGTGCCAATCCCTCATGTATGCTAATTTATTTAAGCAGCAGGGTCCTTTGCATATTATAGTCCACTTAAGGAGCCCATGTACTTTGACTAAGGGGAATGGCAGGACCGCGTAACATCAGCGAAGACATTCGCTCAAATTGCACTGTGGTCCCATACTGCCATCTAGTGTTCTATTGTTGCGCATGTACTATTTCAGCATTCACTTTGAACAACTCAGGTCAATGATTCATTTCTCTAATTTTCTCTGTGGTGGTGCAACGTTTCACGTGTATTGTGACAGGGCCCGAAATGCTTAATCCTTAAATGGTTTTTGTCAGCTCTTGTCCTGCTGCTTCAATTACACAACTTTGATGTAAGGATTCTGTATTCGGACAGGACCATGCATTTTATGCAGTATATATTTGGCCACCTGGGTACCACGTCGGAGATAAAGGGCATATACATTTTCCATGTTTGCACATAGTTGATGTTTACTGGTGAGTGTGCATGCATGAGTTCAGTTAACAAGGGCAGGCAACCATATGTATGTGTGTACCAGTAACAGTGGTGGTGAGTTCACACACATATCAGCTTCTGCTTATTAATGCCTGATTGGACATGAACAAATTAGAGCTGTGTGCTTTATTATTTGCCAGGTGTGAATGCGAATTTCCCTCACCATGTCAGTTCCCAGGTCGATACAGAGGATGGTGATGGTGCCCAGGGGCAGTGGGATGTTGACCAGGATGAAGAACAGGAAGGGGGTGATCTCTGGGATGTTGCTGGTCAGAGTGTAGGCAATGGACTTCTTCAGGTTGTCAAAGATCAGACGGCCTGTAAGGAAGGAGGGGAATAAAGATATGTGAGTTGAATGAACACAGGTGAAAGCTCAGCATGGAGAGAGGATGAGGACACAAGAAGACATGTAGACTGTGACGTCTATCATCATCACAGCTTCATGCCATTAAAATACAAACATTAAGGAAACACTCAGAGAGCTAAAACCTCCACCAAGGCTGAACATATCTCACTAATTTGCCAAACACAACACCCAAAACATGCATTTCCATGTACTTTTGACTTAGGTAATCTGATTCCTTAGCCATGAGTAGAAGCCCCTCGGATATAACTTTGATGTGAAGATATAGATTTTGAGGTGCGAGTATACGTTGTCTACAAGCACATACACAATCTCTCCATCTCCACAGTCCTCTTACGTTCCCTTTATCTCTCACCTTCTTCAACCCCAGTGACAATAGAGGCAAAGTTGTCATCCAGCAGGATCATGTCAGCTGCTTGTTTGGACACGTCAGAGCCAGAGATTCCCATGGCGACACCAATGTCGGCCTTCTTGAGGGCAGGAGAGTCATTCACACCATCACCTGTCACAGCCACAATGGCACCCTGACAGGAAAGTAGGTCAAAGAGAAAGTGAGAGACCGGATCATACAGGGAATTCAGCTCAGTTAGATTTGGGTGTTTAATTCCCTTTATCACCACCAATGTTAAAGGTGTATGCATCCACAAGTCGTTATTGTTTTGTTTTGTTTGTTCTCAGGTGAATAAGTACTTTTTCCTTTGTGTACCTGTATGAAGGTCTGTGTGTATGTACCTGTCTCTGGCAGCCCTCTACAATGATCAGCTTCTGCTGTGGGGAGGTTCTGGCAAAGACGATCTCTGTGTGGTTCCTCAAAATATCATCCATCTGGTCCTGAGTGAGGTCTTTCAAATCTGTGCCGTGGATCACACAGGCCTTTGCATCCCTGCAGAGAACAGACAATGCAAATTAGTTTTGTGTACCTGATTATAACTACAGCCAATGCTATGATAATGCAAGTGAGGCTCTGTTTGTATTATTGTGAGTGAATGGGCTCATATTGACACATTTTCTGTCTTACCTGGGGTTGACCTGGCTGACAGGGATGTTGAGGCGTGCAGCAATGTCTTCCACTGTCTCATTGCCCTCAGAGATGATGCCCACACCCTTGGCGATGGCCTTGGCTGTGATTGGGTGGTCGCCAGTCACCATGATAACCTGTATGGGAGGAAGACAGAGAAGAGTTAGAAGACAAACTAGAATGAAAAGACACTGAAGCAATATGAGAACAGAAAAAGGTTTGAAGCATCCAAATTGATTCAGTTTCGGTTGTGCTCTTTTTAGACACCAGCTCTCAATGACCGCCTGTGACGCATCCATTAAATGTCAGACTTGAAAGACGCCCACCTTGATACCAGCGGAGCGGCATTTGCCCACAGCATCAGGCACAGCAGCACGGGGAGGGTCAATCATGGACATGAGGCCTACAAAGCAAAGGTTGTCTGTCTGGAAATTGACGTCATCTGTGTCGAAGGCGAAGCCCTTTGGGTATTTGTCTTCTGGCAGGAACAGATGGCAGAAACCTGACAAAATGAAGAAAGAAGAGACAAAAGAATGAGGGATAGATATAGAAATATATAAAAATACAAGAGATGTCACAAATTTTTGGGGTGCTCCCAAAGCCCTGGATGCCATCTGTTGCCTATCCCTCAACTTTCTGTCTTTCTTCCTCCTTTCCTCTCTTTCTGTTTCTCCATCTCTCTTTCCATCCTTACCTAGTACTCTCTCTCCCAGTCCTCCCAGTTCCAGGTAGGCATTCTGGAAGGCCTCCTTCATCTCATCGTCCATGGCCTGCTCCTTGCCCTGCAGCATGATGGTGGAGCAGCGGTCAAGGATCCTCTCTGGTGCTCCCTTCATCACCAGCAGGTAGCGGTTGTCATTTTCATCCTCGGTTTCATGAATTGAGAGCTGAGGGGCAAAGAGTTTAGCATTAATGCTCCTGGACACCCTTTAAAATTGCATTTTTGTGTTTTAAAAAAAAAATGTTTTCCCTACTCTCCAGGGTTGCTACAGTTCATGTATTTATTTGTCAAAGTTATATAACAGATTTGTGGTAAGGCAAGCATGGATTGTTTTTAAAAATGCTTCTGGTTGCTGAGCTCATGTGCTGGTGAGATCTAAATGTGACATCTGCAAACACCAAAGTAGATGTTGTCTAGTCAGTGTCACCAACTGCTTATTTATTATACTAAGCTTGTTTTGTTTTTCAGAATATATGCCGGTTCAGCAGCTTTTTCTGGGGTACTTTGGCATGAAAACTGTCAAAATTAAGTGAGTGAATAGTGGCACAAAGTCAAAGCTATAAGCAACTGCGTTCAAAAATGTCAGTTCATGTATCTGTGCTTATATTTTGTGGCTGTGTATCAGCTTGTGTGTGTTTTGTGTGAGTAAGCGGGCGGCACAGACCTGGTACTTGTTGGTAGAGTTGAAGGGGATCTCTGCCACCTTCTTGTTCTTATCCCTCATGGCCTTGACAGAGCCACTAGACAGCTCAATACACTTCAGCAGTGCTGACTCTGAGGCGTCGCCGGCCACCTCCCGCTTCAGGATGGGCAAAGATTCCTGGCCAGCCTTGAACACAGCACGGTTGCACAGAGAGGCGATGCGAGCTAAAGCCGCCCATGTCACTGAGCTCTTGTCAAACGAGGAGCCTAGACAGCAGTCAGGAGATCAGGAAAATTGATTAATCAGTGTTTCGGCATTTCACACTCTGCAGCTTGCTTGTCCCACCTTAGTTAAAACCAGACTCCTCCCTGTTTGCCCCATTTCTGGTTGTAGTAACTCCCAAACTGGGGGTCAACCAAAATCCAGCTTTCAAAAGGTCTATTGAGAAGCCTATTTGTTGTTACATAATGTCTACATGGTTTGAAATCAGTTGCATGGTTGCTCATTTACCTCTTCCACAACAGATTTAGATAATACAATTGAAAGTGACTCAGTGATGAAGTTTGTTTGTATGAGATCCACATCTAAGTCCTTGAGTATTTGCCCATACCAACACCTACCACGATCCCTTACCAGATTGGTCCTCAGTGGTGTCAGCCTCGTGGATCTGGTTGTCAAACCACATGTGAGCCACGGTCATCCTATTCTGGGTCAGGGTACCCGTCTTGTCGGAGCAGATGGTGGAGGTGGAGCCCAGTGTCTCCACTGCCTCCAAGTTCTTCACCAGGCAATTCTTACGTGCCATTCGCTTAGCGGTGAGTGTCAGACACACCTAAGACAGAAGGAGAGACACAAGAAACAAAAGAGAGGAAAGACAGAGGAAATGGCAGAGGAAGGAGAGAAGCAAAGACACGAGGAGAGGAATTGTTGACATCAAGACAGAGGAGAGCAGGAGAAACAAAATGAAGAAAATATATTAGTATCCATTTGAGAAATAAAACACACACAGATGGACACCTCCAGGCACTAAACTAGCTCCAGCCATTCAGCATTCACATCAATGCCATAATGCCGCTGACCTGAACACTGAAATTTTTAACTAAACCCCAAAACTGAAACAACCCAACACCTGGAGATGTTCATCTCACTCACCAAAAAAGCTCCCACATTTCAAAATGCACTTAGATCAAAAACCATCTTCCAAAATTAAATAAAAAATCACAGCCAAAAGAGTGTGGCAGACAGATTAAGAGGCATGAACGGGTGAAGTGGTGAAGCAGAGCAGCAGTGCATTATGTCATCATGCCAAATATGGCAAAACAGAACTAGCCAAGGCCAAGCAGAGGAGGGCAAATTCAGTTCATGAGACTAGCCATTAGCCTAGTGTTATTACATTAGCTAGCTGTTGTCATTGCAGGCAGCACCACCACTGGCCTGGGGAAAAGAGAGAGGCATATAAAGAGAGAGATGGAGAGAGAGAAATACATACACACAACACATATGGGCTGCCTTGAGGGGGGAGAAAGTGATGGAAAGAGAGAGGGAGAAATACACAAACAGAAACAATACATCACCATCACCACATACCGACACAGAGTGAATGTTAAGCAAAGATACAAACAGAGATGCACACAGACGCACCAACACATCACACAACAAAGACGGAACACAAAAGCGCAGAGATAAGGGAAGCAGAGACAAAAACAACCAGCGAGACACCTGGACAACACGGGCTAAAATACTTCACAACACACAGAACGTGACACATCAGATAGTTGAGGTTTAGAGTTAGGACAACCTGTTCATTCAGGATATTCAGGTAACTTACAATAACAATCTATATTAAAGTGACTTATCTTTAGGCTAATCAAACCACTGATACTTGGTAGATTTAATGTAAAGATTGAGGCGAGGTTAAGGGCTGTTTAGGCAGAAATGAGTCCCTCTAGTGGACAAATTGCAAAAAGACATTACATGGGTATTTCAAAAATTAGTTTTTGTCATCTTGCTTTTTTCTAATATAGCAAAAAAAGGTATTTGAAAACACAATTTGACTCAAGTCTGCAGTGAACACTGAACTGAGGAGGAAAAGAAAGTCACGGGGAAATACTGCAAAACAGACACAAAGGACAACACAACTGAACAACAAATTCATACACACACACACTTGAAATACTCATATTCCTGTCGTAAAAACGTAAAAAAGTAATCATTATATTAACAAACACCTACCACACCTCGAACACACATACACACACATGAACACACACATACAGACACACACACTTCCTAAGTCTACTCACTGTGACTGTGGCCAGCAGTCCCTCGGGTACGTTGGCTACAATGATGCCGATGAGGAAGATGACGGCCTCCAGCCAGCTGTAACCCAGGATAAGTGACAGGACGAAGAAGCTCACACCAAGGAAGACGGCCACGCCCGTGATAATGTGGATGAAGTGTTCGATCTCCTTTGCAATGGGTGTCTGAGGAGGAGAAGACGAGTAAGAAGACTGACACAAACTTTATTTAAATGCCAACAACTCTAATTTCCTCTCATATGCAGGCAGGCAGAATGTAGGGGGAAATAAGTCTGTCTTTCAATAAAGAAATAAAGAAAATCTAAATCTAAATTTACAAAAATCTGAACAACTAACCAACTTTATAACTAAATAAAACTTGCAATGGTTTTCCAGCCTCTTTATGGGTTTATTTGGTAGGAACCTCATCATCATGTTCCCAGTGAATGACACAACTGGCTATTGTCAGATAAATTACGGCAGAGCTTTTAACTGCATTTAGAAAGATTTGCAGCAGCTCAGCAGTAATAATTAATATTGTACCTTGCCAGTCTCCAAGCCTGAGGTCAGGGTGGCAATCCGACCCATCACTGTGCGATCACCAGTACACACAACAATACCACGAGCTGTACCTGGAGAAAGAGAGGGAACTTTTATTATTACATATTTACATTCCTATGTGTTTTAGAAAAGAAGAAATAGTATTGATGAATGGATGGACAGACAAGACTGGACAATCATAGTTGGAGGGATGAGGCTTTTCGTTTTATATGTGATGAAACAATTTGTCCATAGGAGGGCACTATACACTCTTCTTCTCTTATCCAACGGTGAGCATAATGGTGAGCGGTAGTGCCTCATTAAATAAAGGCTGACTTGTCTCAGCTTATTAAAATGTGAGTAAATTGCATCCCTCAGATCATTGTGTCATGAGCCATGCAGTCATTGAAATTTATGGCATGATGTGGGGCCCAGCAAAAGCTGAAATAATCAGGCTTTCTGATAGTGGCATTAATTTAGAAAAGCCTACATCAGTTTATCACCATTTACTGTCAGATTTACGATAAATGCGCACAAATATACCAAAACATGAGTAAAATCTGGACATAGAAAGGTTTGAAAACCACTTTAAGTGTATGTATACTTGCATAGCTAGACCTCTACCTGGTCAAGTTCACAGAGGTCTGGAGAAATTCCAGCTTATATATTGATTAGAAAATGGCAGAGACACAGTGGTCTTCAAACCAATAAGATTGAGAAAACCCTCTCCTGTACCATAAATCAGCTTTGGATTAAAGCATTAGTGGTCTCATTTCCAGAGGGTTCTCTGATTCAAAATTAAAATCAAATAAGTACCTCAGGAATTTCAAGCTGTCATCCCTCTAAAAAGACACAGTTGAGTTTATGCAGAAGTCTTTTCTAAGTCTGGTGAGGTACAGTTTATTATTTGTTATATCACTAAACATGCACCCGTAACATTAATTATCCTTTTATTACCACAATGAAAACCTTCAGGTTAAAGTAGCTCACATTTCCATTCACTGGACTTTGCTAATGACCTGTGATGTCACGGTCAACACCTCTTCCCCTGACTAAACACTCTGACTGTGGTTTACAGTGAAAGCTAATGCTTGTTTGCAAGACTGATCCGAGCACTGATGTGTAACAATACAAACACACATAATCACTCGCATGGGTGAGCGCACACATACACACAGACGCAATATTTACATAAAATGATGTGGAGATTGGTGGAGCGAAACAGATTAAACAAAATTTTCAACATCAGAAATTCCCAGTGGAATGTTTGTTTTTCACTATTCAACATAGAACCATCAGAATCTCCTGAATAGTGAAACAACATTAAATGACTGTGTTATGGCTTTTGATTGTTCTAACTAACTCCACGTTTGCTTTTGTTTCACTTTGTGAATTAAATCAAATACAAAATGACTCAAACTACTTCTATAATCCAATAAGTAACTAAATGCTCAATGACTGTGCTGATGGTGCTGATGGTGATGGCGATGATGATTATGAGTCTATTTTGGGAAAATGGCAACACTGATCCAACAATTACCTTCAACACAGTTGGTGGAGAAGAAGGCGATGTTGCGGGTTTCCAGGGGGTTGTCATGGGTACAGTCAGGTGACCTTGTCTGAGGCTCTGACTCGCCAGTTAATGAAGAGTTGTCCACCTGAGAACAACAGGAGAATATTTTTTTTTAGGTATGTGTGCAGAGGAGAGAGAAGGAGAGAGTGAGGGAGAGAGATTAGAGAAACAATTTGTTTGTGCTATTGTGGTTTCATATACTTTTTGATGTAATTTGCAGACTTTTGCCATTCCATATGAATGACTACAGCTACACCCGCAATCCTCTATGACTTAAGTATCAAATTATAAGATGACCTCAAATCATGGTTCATATCTCCTCCTCATCTATCTGACATGTAAACAACATCCAAAGCTATTTTTTAAAGGCTTCCTTTTGGAAGAGAGGTTCTTTTAATTGGACGCTTGACTTTCTTGGTACATGTATAAGCAAAGTTTTTCACTCAAAGCTGTTTTCACAGTCCTGAGGGAGAAAGACTTCTGTTTTCTTCCCTGAAAACTGAGTTGATGGAACATTTTTTGAGTATCTTTTGGCCAGTTCCAAGTGTACCCATTGCATCTGTACAAGTATACTGTTGGTGTGTATCTCTGCCTGCAGCCTACCTTGCAGCCATGGGAGGAAATGATGCGGAGGTCAGCAGGGATCCTGTCTCCTCCTTTCACCTCCACCAGGTCTCCCGCCACCACCTGCTCAGCGTTGATCTGCATCTTTTCTCCCTCACGGATCACCAGGGCTTGCTGTGTACAGACAGACCGTGACGGAGAGAAAGGAAGAGAAAGAGGAAGAAGGAAGAGGTGTTATCCTTAGAGCCACTATGATAAAATGATTCAATCAAAACATACAGAAAATCATACTCGCCTATTTTAAAGGTAAAAGCCTGCATTTAATGTCAAAATAACCCAAAAACTTTGCAGAGGTGCTATTTATGGAAAAGTGAGAGATGAGGTGAAGCATATCTTCAGTGTAAAGCTGATGCAAGAATGGTGTGAAAACTGTACGAGCATATCGATATTTTTCAGTTTAATTTGGAAACACAATGAGCCAAATTACTTTTTATCCATCACTCTCTGAAAGTCAGCGAATTCTAGGTCTAAGAATTATTGCAACTGTATACCCATTATTTGTTCATTCAACTGCCCCTGTGTGGAAATTTGGTGCTTTTCTTTGTTTCACACCATTGTAAATTTAATCCCTTTAGGGGTTCCAACTCGCTGTCCAGTTTTGGGGGGAATCCTCCAAATAAAATTAGCAATTTCTGGTTGTAATTATCATTAAAAAAAAAAAACTCAATGAAATTGATGGTGTGATGGCTAAGTGACCAGTACCTGAGGAACCATGTTCTTAAAGGACTCCATGATCTTGGAGCTCTTAGCTTCCTGGAAGTAGGAGAAGCAGCCAGTGATGATGACAACAGCTGACAGTACGATACCCAGATACAACTGCAGAGAGGGAGAGAGAGAGAGAGAGAGCAGAAAGAGAGATGAGACTTTGATATTCAATGTAGAATTTAAATGATCGACTTCACCTTTTCTAAAAATATTCGACTTATGAGGAAAGGAGGCAAAATATCTATTTCAGAATGAAGTTCAGATTGTAGAAATAACTCAAATCAGTTCTAATGCTTCCATTTCAGTTTCATATCCAGTAGCTGAAAGTAGCATCTGGTTTGATTTGGACTTAATGATCAGGAGAGTCTGGTTCTCCATCTGTTTGCTGTCTAGCTACTGCATTTATCATTTCATGCATTTCTCTGTCTTGTCTTTCTGCCTCTTTTGTCTATGAATATTTTTATTGGTACAATTCCTGTTTGCAGCCTAACACACAACAGAAATTTGCTTAAGGGGAAGTTACTATTACAGTCACTGGGACTCTGGAAACCTCCACTTACGTTATCTCCAGCTGGTTCGTCCTCTGTTGCAGCCTGAATGGCGTAGGCCAGAAAGCAGAGGATGGCACCAATCCACAGCAGAATGGAGAAGCCACCGAACAGCTGGCGGCAGAACTTTACCCACTCTGGGGTGGTGGGGGGTGGAGTCAAGGCATTGAGCCCGTCTCTGGCCAGGTATTCTGCTGCCTTGGCATTGGTCAAACCCTGGGATGGCCGGAGAGAGGGAAGAGTAGATGGAGAAAAGAAGGGTTAATCATATCAAAAATGCATGTTATGATCTATGAGCTGTATCACCTGTGGTATCAACATGTATTTAAGTCATTAGCACTGTATTAAATCAGAGCACAAATAAACGTATCAATTTGAATTGATGGTGGAGAAGCATCTTACCTGGACGATATCAGTAGTGTATTTCCGGCAGACCTCCTCAACAGACATCTTGTGCTCCGTCTACAGAGACAAAGACAGAGCATTAACTTTACTAGCCAACAGGTTTCAATTATATTTAAAATAAGTAAGCATGCAGTCCAAATATACTATAAAACAATGTAAAAAGTTAAAGAAATAATAGTAATTGCATAACAAATGGAAATTAAGATGATAATGTTTTGGGACGTGTCCTAAAAAAGACTTTTGTCAAATGATGCTTAAAAATAACTGCTACTGTTAGACTTTTAGATACGTTCCTATTTCCCTATGGTTCTAACTACACCACTACATCCCATAAAAAACAACATCCCATATTTTTGAATGATAAGTGATATTCCAAAAATATGTATTTAATCTAAATAAATTAAGACACATAAGACAATTGTTTAGACCGAACTCTACATGGATCCTTTGTTGACACCAGTATTACATTTTTCTGTATTTTCTAAAATTATTTCAAGAAGGTTCAGGTATTCTCTTCAGATTCATAAAGGACATTATGGAAGTAAGCTATTTGTCCCAGCTCACATAATTTTATAGGAAGGGGATATCCTGTGGGTTTGGCCTCCCCTTACAGGAGGAAATCCTTCGACAACAGGATTAAATTGCTTTGGCGTAGTACCTCAAACCGCATAACTGCTGTCCACCAGCTGCTGCGGAATACACTATCTCTGTTATCCCTCTTTCAAATACAGAGATCAGATTACATCTGGATAGTAGCTGCAGGAATCCTGGTGTAAAGCCAGGTTGGACTTATGGATTTATTTTTGCACAAACAGACACAGATTTCTGGGGGGTTTTCCGGTGTGCAGGGTTTTCCCTTTGTTTAGGTCTTAGGTGCTGTCGTCCTGTGGGGAGAGGGGTGTGGCACGGGGCGGCACAGAGTAGTCAGCGGTCGAGCCCCCCCAAGAAAATTTTAAGTTTTTTAACTGAAAACTATGCCTTTTCACATCATTTTGAACCATTAGCATTACCACATTTGTGAAATAAGAAGACTTTGATTAAACCCACTGTATGTTGCATACGGCTGTGCTGTGCATGTTCTGCTTTTTCACAGTCACATCTTCTAGG
>OMOW01065352.1:1741-13789 GCA_900312555.1 Lamprogrammus exutus
TGGATGGTTATGTGTGTGTGTTTGTGGCCTCGCAACAAGAACAAATTTGATTTGCTACAGTGGCCTGTGAAGCTTGGCTGTGAGGCGGCACCTCTCTTTATTCCCCTAATGGCTTCCCTTCCCCACTGCTCCTTACCCTTCCCCAGACACCAGTTATGTGCACTCTTGTAAATATACATATACACGACAGAGAGGGAGAGAGACTTTGAGGCAGGAGGAAGAGAAGAGGAAGGGAGCAGAGTGGAATGAAAGTGAGACAAAGGGCAGGTGCTTGAGAAGAGGTAGCCCTTCCCTCTCTGGTCGACCTTGGGGCTGAGGCCTCGGTAATCGGGGGGATATTAGAAGCCTTGGACGGGCCAGGCAGACGCCGGAGTGGTGGGACCTGCCCATCAAGATGGGAGGGGGAGCGGCAGAAGCAGTCCATTTCCACGGCCGGGGCACGAGCCGGGCTTGTCATGGTGTCATTTGTGTTTTCACCCAGGATGGAGTTCAGGGGCAATGGAGGTTAAGCTTTTCTGCTGCCGTTGCCACCCACTCTATACCTCCGCAGCCATATGTGTGCTATTACACCAGCACTGTGGATGCAGCTCACCCTCCTACCCTCCCCCAAAAGTGATCTAAATGGTAGCTCTTGTGAGTTGAACCATATAAGTGATTGTGATGGAGAGACATGTAAATTGCATTGCACAGGACATGCAATTGGCACAGTCCACAGCTGGCTAACAACATGGTTCTGCTCAAATAGGTTCTGAGAGCGTCCATGTGTGGCTTTCACTTTAAATGGGTCATACCATACAGGTACAATTCAATCACATATGAAATGAGTTTGCTGCAAGTAAACTTTGGAAATGATTTTCTTTGTCAAGTCAAATGTGTTGACTTCAGTGTGTGTGTGTGTGTGTGTGTGAGAAGAGTGTGCGTGTGGGTCTTAGAAAATTGCCAGGGCTGTGTGGGAGGGGGCGCTAATTTAAGAGGCTTAATAATGACCCCCCACTATTCTCTGCAGGAACTGCCTTCATTCGCCCATCACATCACATGCATGACATGACATGGAAACAGGAGATGCGTGTCATTTTTGACGAAGCCCTGGCGCTCACTGGCTGCAGGGGAAAGTTCGACATAGATTTCTGTACCTGCCGGGTTTCGAGGAGGGAGAAAGGAGCGAGATAACTATCAAATGTTTCTTTGCGTTTAATCTTTCTCCTCTGTTCCAAACATTAAAGAAACATTCATAGAACATTCTCTTACTTTAAGTCTCTTGTTCTGAACCGATATAGAACAGCGACAGGAAAGGGAAAACAACTTCAGAATCGAGATAAATGCTGCATATTCCTCAGTGCGACTCTCAGAAGACCGGGGCCGTTATTTTTAATTGACAGATTTTTTTTGGTCTGTAACACTCACAGCACCAGCTGACGATGGCTATAAATAGAGGAAATGGTCTCATTGGACACATGGGCGTGAGTGTGTGTGTGTGTGCGGACAATTTAAAACTTACATGCTGTTCAGACTCAATAGATTAATTGATCCTATCTATGGTTGACAAATCAGCGTGAGGGCTGTTAGAGGAAATGAAAGGTGAGCTGAGAGGGTGAGGGGCACGCTGTGTTTGAGGTAAATATCCAGGGATTTCCAGCCTCAGAAATCCAATTCCACAACCTTTTTATCTGACTAACAAGAAGGCATCCAGGCTTTTAAAAAGCTTATTAGAGTTCACAGGAAACATAGAGTATGTACTGCTAAAGCCACATCAGATAATAATAATAAAAATAATAACTTTAATTTGTATAGCGCCTTTCAGATACAATGAATGAAGTGCAAATGTAGATGTAATGAGATGGCAGGCAAGAATCAAAATCATTGTACATAAATCAAATTGTTGCAAACTTTAATGTAATACTTTTAGTAACTTAAGCTTATTTTGCTTAGAAACTGTTCAATCCAATTCCATAAAATGAGTTAGCAGCTCATTTGTAAATCCGGTTGGTTTCTTCAAGAATCCTGGGGTGCATTGCAAAAGAGGGCCCCCCTTTGCTGCGGCCCTTCATGCGCCGTCACCATAATGCAAGTGGCACAGTGTGTCCACTGTTTAACGATCCGCTTGAGAACCTCTCCCTCCCTCTTCCCTCTGTTTATCTCACTTCTATAGTCTTCCTCTCTTTAACCCCATGTAGTTTCTGGCTTCCCATTCGGGCCTCCGTGTGTCAGACCGTTTACGTTTCGGCACATTCAAAACCCTTTAAATAGGACCTGAAAGCGTGTCATCGCACCGACTGTCAAGAGATGTGGGTCCCATCATTTTGTTTCAATTTTCATGTTTGTTGGGGGCTTTTGTCAAATGATGGTGAGCTAAAGTGTGAATGTAAGTCACAACAGTCTGATAACATCTTATAGTCTGAATAAAACCCAAAGGAATATTCTGTACGGTTTTGTTAAGCTCTCCTAAAATCACCTTCATCATAACTTTACGCCCACTGGATTGAAACCGATAGCTTTTATAGCTGAATGGCTCAAAAGGACCCAACGCGACAATTTCCGGGCAAATTTTCCGACGTGCCGCTATGAAACAAGCCAACTGTCTCATTTATATCTTAGGATATTCAGCCACCCCTAAGTCATTGCTATCCTCCCCACGCCTCCACACACACCCCCCTTCGGTGAAATGTGAGCTCGATCTGATCTGCTTGGACCCAGCCGAGCCCTGTCTGGTATCGTCTGCATAATTTTGTCCTTCTGATGTCTTTTCCACGTTTACCACCGCTGACGAATTGCAGCTCTTGACTGTTGGACAACATTATGCAACATTTCTCTTGGTCTCAGGTTGCAAAGAACAAATGGTGACACTTTGCACTTCATCACAAGTGGGGATGATTTTATTAAAAGTAGCTACGATTTAGTATACATTACACTTACGGGTCACAAACGGGGATAAAAAACGAATGCCCTCACTTTGGGCGTGGACAGTGGTTGTTAACAGGAATTCTGTGCGTTCTGTTTTTGTAATCTTAACACAATTTAATCACATTAACAGGGCTAATGGCGCACACTTTCACTTTCACTTCAATCGTCAAAGGTTTTCATGGTGCAGCATGCAGACAGCCGGATCGTTTGGATTCGGAAATTTGCTGATTCCGTCGCATCAAGAGGGCCAACCTTTCTGTCCATGTGGTATGTCCATAATTTAACACAGCATGACTCTATGTCTATATTTCTTTAAAGTCAGCAATGACTTCACAAGGAACAGATCCTTCAGAAACACACACACACACACACACTCAAACCAAAGCTCCTTATCAATCACCTCTCATGTAAAACCGCAAAACCTCCAAAACACTTTCCCCTTTGATGCTATTCCCAAATTAGCCTCATGCCGTGGTGTTCATGTGTTCAAACTCTTTCGGGGGTTGTTGTTGTTGTTGTAAGAGAATTATGTGGATTACACTGCCAAGCCACCCTGAACCTTTCTAACTCTGTAATCCGAAGGGAGGCATGACTCCCTTTTATCAGGAGGCTCAACAGATAAGCAATAATAATACATTTCAGCTAATGAAACAGACCACAATGTGTTCAGAGCTCACGCGTAAGCCTCGGCCTCGGCCTCAGTGCAATTTGTTTGGAGCTGTTTGTCTTTAACCGCCTGCTTTTGTTACTTTTTTTAATCTGGGAGAAGTAAATTTATTTGAATGCTTCACGGATTAAAGAAACCGTGATTTTTCCACTTCAAACGCACGCGGCGTGTCTGCTGATAAAACGACTGCAGAGTTTCATTGTCCTATTCCCTCCTGTGCCAAATGCTGTTTATTTAAAACTGTTTTCTCTTTTGGTTTCCAAGTATCTGCAAAAAAAAAACGTTATTTGGAGCTATTGTTTACCTCCTTAGTCAAAAGCTGGTTTGAATAAATCCTGGTGCCCACCTGCTCAACTCAAACTGCTCCAGAAAAAAAGGCCACATAGGTATGTGTGTGTGTGTTGGGAGGGGGGGTGCTTAAGTGAACTACCCAACATAATAATACACAGTAATTCCTTCCTTCGTTCTAATTGCAGACCAAGAAAACAATGGGCCTCAGGGAAGATCTGGCGTCACTGGAAGCAAGCTTTATTTGCATTAAATTGATCCCTTATCGCAGCGCTTCCATCCAGTCTTCCATCTCTCAGTGCTTTGGGTTGCTGGGAAAGCCAATGAGGAAAGTGTACATGGGTGCAGACAGAATGTGGAAAAGGAAAAGAAAGAGAACGATAAAGTGATTAGATGACGTACAGATATCAAAGGTACTCAATCAGAAATGTCTGCAGATGCATAATTATGAGACTGATGTATGTAATTGCAATAACGCTGATCTTATACATTTGTCTCATGTCACACTGAGCGAGATGTGTCCGTATGTCAAAACTGTGGGACATCAAGTTTGATACGCGCCAGATGGGGATGAATGTCAGGTGAATCGCAGTGGCTACGACGAAGGAGAAGCCTACGCAGACAGAAATGCATCTCTTGTCACCCATTCGGTTGGTTTATAGACGTGGGTCGTAGCAGCGGCCACGGTCACTTCATTTACACACACTCAATACTTTATTATTATTTATCTGATTTATCTGATCTACGATTAAGGCAAAAATGTGTGTAAGACATACATGGATGGAATTCCACCGCTCTCTGAATATGCGTGAAGCCTGTTGAGGAAATGCATGCGTTAGTATCTTACTCCTTACTAACTTTGATTTGTGCTGAATTCAATTGCATTATGGTGTCATCAGAAAAACAAATCTATGAATTGCTTTAGTCACAGTATAGTTTTAATGTGTATGTAAATGTTCTGATTGTGAGATTTCTGTCTAAATTCAACATTGATACTGTAGATGTGACTCGATATAGGAACTTTGTTTTGGATTGACACCAAAGATTGCATCCCAGTTCCGTCAGGTATTGTTAACTTTAGTCTGCAGCAGTCCAAACTCACGCAGTCTGTAGGAGTTTTGCACAAAATCTGGACCATAACACACCAATGAAATGTTTAAAAAAATTCAACAACTTTGCAATCATTTATTACAAACGATTAAAGACAGCCTTGACCTCACCAACAGGTTTCTGCACATGCGTGAATGTTTGTGTGTGTGTGTGAACTCATGCTTTGCTTCAAAACTAAATTTGTCTGACAAAAACAGCGCAACATTCTGACAGTGTTTCATTCCCACCAAAAACCACCGGCACCCTCCGGGGCCGCGGGCGTTTTTAATTGGCCCACTTCCGAACTGTAATTTTTTTTAATTGCTCGGAGGCACTCTGCTCTCTTTAAAAAAAAATCAATGCAGATGTAATAATATCTGTAATTGTCTGCCACGCTCCAGGGACGCCACAAAAGCCTCGGATCAATGGAGGAAAGCAGGGAAGCTGGTAGGGGTTAATTTTTCCCTTTCTGTAGGTAATGACAGGGAGGCGACGCTCGGCTCCTGGCATAAAGGCACAACTTGTGCTGTTCCTATTGTCTCTGCAGCGCCTAATTGGGCCAAATGCAGTTAGTTCCCCCTGGCAGAGGCTGTCGAGGTGGTGATTAATGAAGCCTCCAGTCACGTAACCTGATAAAAAAGAGAAGAAAGGGATGGGGGGAGAGAAAAAATATCAACCTGTTTTGTGCTCTTCATCCTTTTTCCTTTCTTGTGCTTCTTCACTGCCTTTATCAATTCCGCAAAAGTAAGTTCTCTAAGTAAACAGGTGAAGTAGTTTAAGTTTGCTAAGATTTATTTTTCCTCAGGCAGGGAAAGGGGGCAGGCCCATTACTGCATTGAGGGAGTAATTAAACAAAACCAAAAAAGAGGAGAGAAACAGGGAGTTGCTTAGTTTGAATCCCCAGCCTCCTTTTCTTAAAGTGTAATATTGCACATTCTCTGCGAAAACTGGCCTGACCTGGAGTCTGCTGCAGCCTGCTTTCCTGTGCAGTCTCTAGAGACATGTGTCAGGAATCCAGGATCAAGAGGTCACAGGTATTAGCCTCCCAGGATCGTCGTGGCCTTTGACTAATTACCTCATTAAGCT
Source organism: Lamprogrammus exutus (assembly GCA_900312555.1). NCBI lineage: Eukaryota > Metazoa > Chordata > Actinopteri > Ophidiiformes > Ophidiidae > Lamprogrammus > Lamprogrammus exutus. Next base: position 7,773 of record OMOW01065352.1, read on the forward strand.
GCACTCCAATACTTTCCACGCTCTCCGCCGCTCCGTCCTGTTGCTCAGCATACAAGAGGACAGAGTGGACACGGGAGCCCGTCCACAGTGACCCGGGTGAACTGACAGCAGCTTGTTGCTGCCCGGTGGGCGGGTTGTGGGAGGGAAATCAATCCCCCCGTAAATATATTAGATGCAATTACATCCTGCTGGACTTTGCCTAACGCGTTTATGGAAGCATTAGGCAAAGTCTTCCTTTATCAACCCCCTCAGGCCGTTAGGGCAAAGACGTGTAATTTACACGAGTAGAAACTGTGGTGAAGGTATTAGAATGAGCGCACATGTCGAGGGTTCACATGTGGAGTGTGTGCTTGTCATTTGTGACATGAGGTTAATATCACTTTGTACTTTAGGGGCGATCCTAAAAAGAGGGTAAATGTAACATGACAACCAGGCCCATGAAAAGGGAAATAAATCAGTTTCATACATCATAATCTTATTCTACAAATAATTAGATTATATAAACTTTGCTTTTCCTGTATCCACTGATTGCTTTAGGTCTAAATATATTGTATGAATCACCAACCTTCACGCAAATGAATTAACGTGGCATTTTAGTTTAAGAGAGGAGACTGATAACCTCATTTTCACAATGTTTCGTTTCACTTCTTTGTTGCGCGAGTATCAGCAGGTGAAATGTTGCTGCATTATTCCAGGGATTTGATTAATGTTTGTGTTTGCGTATGTTCATTTTGCCTGGAATTCCATAGGCACCTTAATTCCTCTGTGAAAAAATGCCCAATTACCATAACCCGTATGAATGATAATTGTGGAACAATGTAATGTCAATAGCTTTCTGATTAATCCCTCTGAACACGGCCAAATGGCTGGCACGGTAACTCAGTAAGTGATAAGCAATTTCATTTGCTCCTAATTACTAAGAGACCCATTCTGCCTCTGTCATGATGAGATTTCTAACCAGTCAAGGCTTATACATTTTTAAGAAGCGTCCCTTTTTTCACCCTCTCTCTCCTTTTTTTGGAAGGCATTCAAGTCCAATTATACTCACAAGAGAGCATGTACATGTATGCACGCAGCCACACAAGAGGTGCTTGACAACAAAGTTTCAGGTCCTTTCCGAGGGAAATGTGTGTGTCTGCGTGTGTGAGTGTGTGTAAATATACACACAGCCGCCGTCATACTATTGGGATTTTTTTTTCCATGGGGTTTCAGAACCAATGGAGCCGGTTTGTTTGTGGTCATCCATGAAATAGCCTTGAGCCTACATGCCATAGGTTCTTCAAACAGCTTACCGTTTTTCCTCCCACCCGTCTCTTTCTTTTAGCGGTGGATCGGTGAAGAGGTCCACTCAGACGGGCTGAAACGCAGCATCGCACGGTTCTACCTCAGGGCTTCCTCCTTGTCGCCCAGCAGCACCCTTGAGACCACTATTCTCCGTCTTATCCCAGACCTGAATTCTTCATTTGGTCACACTGCATGCTCCTGAATAGTCACCTTTGAGAAGATTAACCCTTTCATTAAAAATGCTTGACCAGGGTCAATCTACTGCCTGGCTCTGCAGTCCCTGCGCCTCGCTTTGATCTATCAGCTATGGAGAAATTATCAGCAAAGTCTAAGCTGTGCCATGTGATTTGTTTTTGTAAATTTGTAGAAATGATTCATAATCCTATTATGTGGCAAAGGGGCAAACCTGCATAAAATATATGAGGCCTTTGTTATCACTGGGAAGCTAGAATGAAGAAATGCAGAAGGGTAAGAGATCTGTCCTAATCTTCTGGTCCAGGCCCTGTCGCTTTGGTAAATAACTGCTTATGTAACCATTGATGCCACATGCAAAAATGGAATTTTCCTCCTTATTTGCCTATTTCTGAACCCGGTCGCAGTGCACTTCTGTTGTAGACGAGAAAGAGTTGCGACGTTGCAAACCTCAGTGGCAGCAGCAGTGCGCATTATCACAAGGGCAATGCATGGCACATAACTAGGGGAAGAGGAGAAATCACAATTTTTACACCTCCCATCTCCCTTTCAGGGGCCAATACTTTGCAGAACAAAAGTCAATGTCTGAGCCCAAATCTTGTCTGACAACGCGTAGCAGCCCGTGCTATTTAGGGCCCTTTGTGGTGCCAATCTCCTATCTCTCCCGTGACATTTTTTCAAAGAAAGAGTAGATTTCCTAGAGACTCTGCCCTTTGCAACTTCCACAGTGTATTCTTGCGCACAGAGCAAGGACCCTCCTCCTCACTCTAATGCCGTCGCTCTCTGTAGTGACCCGAGAAAGGGGAAATTAAGACAGCGTATCAGGCTAAGACCCCTATCTTTACGTGAAAGGACATTATACAGATGCTTAGTTCCCAGTTACACATTTTGAATAAAAGGTGCAGAACCTGGGAAAAATGCGTCTGCGTCCTATGTCGCGAATAAGAGCTAGCAACATTTAATACCTTGTGTAGTGATTTGAAATAAATGTTTTCGCCACTAACGAATCACCATTTTTTTAACAAAACTTTTCAACCTAGCATGTCTACTTTAAAATTGTCTCTAAAGTTATTCACAAACCCCTTAATCATCAGCAATATTTTACAGCTAATACAAAAACTTGGCTTCATGCTTTTAATGTCCTCATTTTAGATGGACTGGCTTACTGGCAGGCCACCAACTCCACATTAATTTAGAGCAGCGTCTAAGTGTGCAGGTCTTATCTGGGCCTGCTTTTATACAGGGTGAAGAACTGAGTCGTTTTTAAATAATGCAGGTCTAATTGGTAATATTTTGCGGTTAATTTCCATAAAGGAAACCTAGAAGACTGTCACCTCAGTTTGGAAGGACAAGGTGCCGGAGCTGGAGCCGGGTACCTCGGCCAGCCGTTAATCATCAAACACACTTTCGCCTGTTTCTCGAAAAGGGCAGAGGTCAAGGAGGAGGGGCTGACACCATATCTGCACCAGAACTCTATAATTGTGTGAGTGTAAATTGCCGCAGAAATTCAGCGAAAATGCACAGTGAGGTTCTGTCCAATAGGGATAATGAAGGACTCAGTGTCTCAGCGTGAGCAGAAAAAGTGACATAGGACTTGGCGTGGCACAATTAAAGTATGCAAATGCAATCTTTACTGCAATAAACATTCAATTTCTTCCCTTTTCTGTTGTTGTTCATTCTGAGAGCTAATATCATGTCTGGTCGTAGCCTTTAACCTGTGAAAGTTTATGTGCTGGTGTTCAGATGGCACCGTCCTCCATTTGCCTTTAGTATTCCGCTGCACTGTACCCTTGTTTTGGGCCGGGACCCTCGCTCCTAATGCACGCTTGATCCCACAGCTGTGATTTTCCGGCTGCCACTTAGCATCTACTGGCTCTGGGGGCCATGAATAGAGGCAGTCTCAACAGAGTCAGACCCCCTCATTTTATGGCTGCCTGCCTGCGGTCAGTCAGTCCTCTAGATCACAACAGCACCGCAAAAGAGAGAAGATCTGAACTTGAGATCTGCAACTTACAGTTTCACAACTTAAGGGGAGAAATAATTATTACACGTGATAAATACCGAGCCCCGGTACGACATAAAACACAAATGGTTGCACATCTAGTCAAACAGCATCGTTGTAGTTTATCTACCAGGAAACGAATCTTAGAGGTTTTAAAACCTGGCCTTGCAGATGTAATCAATATTATCTGTTTTTAGAGTGCAAGGATAAGAATTCAAGAGACAGGTAAATAGAGCAATACATCAGACATAAACATGCCCCAGAGGTGCCTCTCGCAACTTTATAGCATCACCAACAACATGCATGAAAACCCACAAACCCGAGGGCTGCTTCTTGCCCTGCCAAAAAAATAGGGGGGTGGGGGGGCAGAGCCTGACTAAACTGGGTTTATTTATTCAGTTTAAAGCTTCCATATTGGGTCCATGGAATACGCTAACCCCCAGTAGTACACTTAAGTGGTTTACAAAGAGATTCAGAGGATGGCGCTGCCAAGTGGCGCTTTATGGGGACAATTTAACATAATGGCCAAATAAATACTGGTGTAAAAAAACACCTGTGAACAGCGGTGGCAGGTTGGAGCCCATTACTATATTTTTAGCGTGACAGTTCAGCAATGTACAACAGATTTCATTCCATTTCGCTAAAGTAGAGGTTCGCGTCCGCGTTTTATATGCCTAATCAGTAATGCGGCACAAACGCAGCTCACTGAACCTGTGCACGGCAAAGGTACAAACAAGCAGTGCAGCGGGTAAAAAAAATGAGAAACCGCTGTTTCTTAGTGTGCTCTGTACGTATGAGTCACGAGGAGAAAACTGTTAACACTCGGATGATTTTTGCTATTCATTCCTGAATCAACCAATAAAGAAAACTGTAATCATTTGAATTTGATGACAGAAAAATCACATGGAGATAAAAAGTGCTGGTGTTGCACTGCTCGTCGTGGGGTGAAACTTTCCAGCGTGTTGCAGCTCTGGCCACAATCCAATCAGTGATGACACAGCAGGTGTTTTCCTTCAGCTGTCAAAGGCAAAACACATTTTACTTCTATCTATAGTTTGGCTGACTCAAGAAATCCATATTTATATGCCTCAAACGCTCCAAGCGTTATTTATTACTTAGTGTGGTGAACTGGAGTTATCACAGAAATCCAGTTAGTGATTCCTCGCTGGAATCACCAGATGGTTGTTGACATGAAGCGTATGCACTAGGTGATTCACCACGGACTTACCCTTTAAATACTTCCACAATATTCATCAGTTTTAAAAATGACATGCCTCTTTTTATTTGTACTCCAGTGCTGGTTTACACACATCCACAATGCCCAGTGGCCCAGGCTCTGATTACTCCGCTCCTGTCAGAGTTCTGGCACTCAGCTTTGTCTCAGGAGGGTTTGGCTGGATGACTGGCTATCTACAAGCTGTCAAAATAAGGCAAAGTGATCAAGTCGAAGCTGAAATCAATAGCACAGATTCAAAGTGGCAATAATGTGCGTGTCACGGAAATTTAGAATGATCATTAGTGAAGAGTATTTTCCTCGTTGGGTCAAATTTTCTAAACTAAACTCAATTTCTTTGTGTGTAAACCCGACCCTGGATAATGAGACTTTGCCCGACCGTTTAGCAGAAGTCAAGGCCAGAAATGTTCTGTCTGCCTCTCCCAGTTTTCCCAGTATGCATCAGAGAGCTGACCCCTGCCTCACCCCCTGGCGTTGGGTGTGTGTGCTGGGTGTCCCAGTCAGACCTGTCTTGCTGAATGCCTTATGACAGGTTGTTTGTGAAACTCTTGTGTTCTGTTTGTTCCCTCTCCCCTCCCTGGCCCTTGCTGACAGTGTCGCTATTGTGCAACTGGAGGGGCCTTGGCTTTGTTTTGTCCGCCTCGTTGGAGCCAGTGTTGGTCCAGAGAGAGCTCTCACACACCTCTGCCCATTCTGTGTGAGCATCTGTTGACTTACCTGCCCCTTATTTGACTTTTTCTGAGGGGTTCTGGATGTTTAATGTGCAGTTCGGGTTGCTTTGTTTATTTTGTGCAGCTCACCTGCATACATAAGGAGTTAATAATTAATATATATTTGATACACACACACACACATACCACACTGGTTTGCCCTAAATTCCTGGATATGGATATATTAATATGATGCTTTACCAAAATTGCATCAGAATATTTATTTTCAACCCTGTGTTTTAGTGGAGAGAGAATATTTGCTTCCAACTTTCCTGACACTTTCATTATTTGCTACATAAACTCGGTGAAATAACTGTTCTATATGCTACATCACATTTGCTACATTTTCTGTTTGAACATGTAGGAATTATAGATTTCAACTTTAACAACAATATATTATTAATTATGCTGCAGTATTAATTACGCCCTGTAGGTGGCATACAGCACACGAGACCTCCAGGTTTTGTTGTGCCTCCGTAGTTAAAATCATCGTCTCTCAAAAACAGAACAGAGAAATCCAATACAACCAAATCAGCCGTCACGTCTGCATCCAGTCATCTACCCAATTCCCCACTGTTTCCCTCCATCCACCCCC
>OMOW01065375.1:2968-14813 GCA_900312555.1 Lamprogrammus exutus
TTTCCCTACACGACGCTCTTCCGATCTTCGTATGCCGTTGTTGAAACAAAGTCAAAGCAAGAAGCTGTTAACTAGGCTGTCCTCTGATGAGACTTTCAACACAAGCATGCAGGCAAAGTGATAAATATTCTATATATTATTTGTAATCTATAATTTATGTGTATAAATAATTTACTTCAATATTCAATGTTATTCATATTTAATATACATATATAAAGTATACAGTATATACAGTTTACATTATATTAGTGTCTGAGGTTAGTTTATTATAAGCAGAATTGAAATTTGACGAATTTCAATCCTGTATTTCAACGTTTATGTAATAAATATAGCGCTCATTTTCCTATGTCACAAGTGAACGCTTATGGTTGGTGTCATGTTTTGTGTGATGTCATATCATCCTCGTCCATCCTTTCTGTGTGGAGTTTGCATGTTCTCCCCATGTCTGTGTGGGTTTCCACTGGGTACTCCTCTGTACCCCACCATCAAATAGTTTGTTAAATGCAAAGGACAAATTGCCTTCATCTTCGCATTTTGTTGAAAATGCAGTCGTAAATGCAATAAAACGCCGTACATTTGTCGAGATAAAGTACATGTTTAAGTGTACTCGACTACATTTTGTTGCCAAACTAACTGCTCTCCCTCTCTCACCCTAGGTTATGTCTTCTGCATGCTCCACCGGCTCCCAGAGCAACACGAGTGTTTGTTTGACCACCTGGGCCGTGGACGTCAGGAGGCCATCCTCAAGATGGTCAAGCTCGACCGCAAAGTGGGCCGATCCTGCCAGCGCATCGGCGAGGAGTGCTCCTGAGCGGCCTCGCCGCGCTGCTGTGGTTTCCTCAAAGACCCTCGACCATCAGAAGGCATCTTGGCACTAACAAGGATTTTTTTTGGGGGGGGATACAACCTCCACTTTTTATTTTTAAATTTAACCCCTAACCCCGCCCGTTCCCCAATTTTCTGTGTCTGTCGGCTTGATCATATCCCTGCTGCTAAGATGCCTTTTGGACGAATCCAAACCCAGCGATGAGACGACAATAAAGGAGGACATAGGTACTTAAAATTGTTTGTAAACTCCTGAACAGACAAGCATGAAGACAGAAAGCGAATAAAAGGAGGAAGAGGAGATTAAATGCTTTATACAAATGTTGTTCGTTTAAGACTACTTACCTCAACAACAAAAAACAGAAGAGAAACAACAAGAAAGAGGACGGAGAGAGGATGGTTACCTTTTCTGTACACTTTTGCTTTGGCGCTGTTAACGGACTGCTCTATACCTCAAAATCAGACAGAGCTGCCACCACCGAGCACGGAAAGGTGTGAAACCAACCCAGCCACACAGCCTTAGTCAGTGTCTTACCTCCTGGCCATCCACCACTCCTGTTCCTAACCGTTACAAACGCAAACACACTCCTACACATCCACCTCAGGTTATCAGAATATCAATGTCCAACCTCGCCGTCCAATTTCTGTCCTGTTTTCTGCTGCAGAACGTCTTATACTCCTTTGTGTGAGATTATTTTGATGGTGTCTCCGCTTTATCGAGGAGCACAGCGGAGGATGACTTTGGAGATGAGTTCCGAACTTGCTCTGTGAGCCAGATTCAAACATGATGATGATGTTGTGGGGGAACGCTGCGCTTGTTGTCCCCGGATTGGACATGCATCACATGGAGCGTTGATTGAGGATCCTGTCTTCCTCCTCCGGTTTCTGTCGTAATCTCCTTATTCCTCAGACCCTCCCACACTTCCTCCTTAAACCCTTTGGCTTCTTTTCAACAGGTGGATTATGATGCCGACTCGGATTTTAGCATGCCTGCGTCATTTGCACCCACACTCCGATTTGTATGTTCTTGTAAGATCGTCCGTTCACATGGAGCACAAGCAGGCAAATTCAAATATAGCAGCACACTTGAGTTTGGACTGAAGCTGAGATAGGAAAGGTTTCTGTTTGGGGATGATGATGGTGATGTCCAGGTCTCACGATGTCTTAGGCAAGATCTTCATTTCCAGTTAGCTTCTGTTTTTGGAGGCAATTTTTGTTTCAAGACTTCACACTTTTTGCTTTTATTCTATTTCCCAATTTTGAATGCAGGAGTTTCCCCCTTCTTTCCTTTTCCTTTCCAGCTAGCATGATGTACTCTTTTGCACTCCCCTCCCTATGCCTTTTCTCTCCATTTTCCTCCCTTCCTTGTCTTCATTTTTCTCCTCTTCATCTTTATACATAGTGATTGTTGTATTTTTCTTTATTTCACTCGCTTTTTCTCCCTCTTGTAGACAGGGATGGGTTATGGGTTAAGTGTGGCCTGGAGTGAGCAGAGTGTTGGAATCAAATTTGTTTTCCAAATTTTGTTCTGGTGGACTGTAAAACAAATGAGTAGAAATTGCATAATGAATGAATATTCTGTAATGAAATCCTTATTTGACCCTATTTTGTGTTGCAGATTTAGCTACACTTTACTAAAGTACACTTTACTTAAGTGTAGCGCTGCATCTGCTTTCAGTTGTAATGTAGGGAAGATGAAAATGGAAATTTCTGTGTTTTCATTTCCTTTCTAATAATCCTTCCCCTTTCCAATTTTTCCTTTTGCTGAGAAAGAATAAACTGGACTAGACAAAGAGTTTACATCTCCTGGTGCACTTATTGGGATGATGGATGGAAATGATGTCAGATGAACTTATGGTATGGAAGATCAAATGCACATGAGGGGATGAGAGGAAGAAGGCAGGAGAAGACAAGACAACATACGACATGTCCTAACATCCTGACATTTGTTTTTACAGTGTTTTAAACGTTAAATCGCCCACAGAGGGCTGCTAAAGCTCCTCTCATTTACTTCACAAATATGTTCGTGTGTGGGTGTGTGGTTTCTAATGGAGAATTTTAACTAAAGAGGCCTCTGATGGTGCAATGAGTCTTGTGGGCTGGCTACACCAATTAAGTAAGTGAAAAAGGAAAACATACAGTAAAGCCATGATCAAAAGGCGTCTTCAAACAACATAGTTGGTTGACTGCCAGCCTGAGCATAATCTCTAACCCAAACAGAGATGAAAACACGGAAGCTATAGCTCTGAAATACAGTCGCTCATAGAAGTTTCTCCTTCCTCAAGGTGGTTGAGACTTTGAGCAGCTCTGCTGTGGAACAAACAACTGTTTAAAGCTCTCATGCATATCCCTCTGTAACTCGTAACATTCTCCTCTTTACATTATTGCTGGGACCCAGATTGGGGTAACAGCAGTATCCAAGACTGATGATATTTATTGAGAAATATTTTTGATTTGAGAAAGGGTTTGAAATGTGTAATTTCCTGTTTCTATTTAAAGCTTTGTTCTCTTGAAAATACCCCCAAAAGGAAATGTAAGAAGTGTTCAAACCCTAATTGCTGGGATGATGAGAATCTGCGACAAACAGGGTTATGGGATGAGAAGAGGGGAAAAAAAACTAAAGCAGCATCCAGCTGACGGGATTTTCATAAGATTGCTTTTATCTTTTTCCTTCAGGAAACTGGTATATTTTCCTCCTCATTACAGCTGCCATACGCAGACTTGCAGTACATATAAAGCATATGGGTGCATCATATGCATGTTAATGTATAGTGGCTATTTCTAATAGTATTACATTTCTGGTTTTTCACTGTTAGGATTTGGGCTGAAAATCATTGTGGTTTTGTTGTCTTTTCATGCTTTTCAAAGCCCTCCGTTTGTCTCTGTTGTCACTGTCTATATTGTTTTTAATGTTGGCGCGATTATATTCTGACACATAGAAAGAGACACACTGCCAGCATTGGGTGGCAATGAAGAGCACGAGATCTGCATGAGCACTGTTAGAGAGGGATTTGGGGGATAAGATGTGGTCGGCGGTAGGTAATCTACTTACAGCTCGGCAAACAAGAAAACCTGTCATTCATGTCAATTACATCCAGCGCTCTTCTGTTGGATGCTGCCTTGTTAAATGCTTTAACTACTCTCTTCCAATCTGTCCCTTTAATTGTTCTGTTGTTATCACTTTCTCTCTTTCTCCTGTACACCCATGTGTAATGGTCAGGGCTTCTTTTTTTGTACTGCACACATTAAAGTGAGGGAAATTATAAAATGAATGACTTCAGATGTAACATAATTATAAGGAGTGTTTATGTAAGTGCAGGATCAGTTTCCGCCATGAACTGTTTTCCAAGCAGCACTGGTGTCACCCAAGCTAATGGCAACAGCTCTTATTAGATTTGACGAGCATCTGTCGGTATAAAAGCACGTCTGTAATTACATCCAAAGCTATCTAAAGTTATTTTATATTCTCATTTAATATGATCAAATGTGACAGATCTACTAATCTGAAGTCAGACCTGAAAACACACTGAAGTCAGACCTGAAAACACACTGTGCGTGTGCTTTATTCCACAAGTAGAATCGTGTTTTTAATTTGAATGCACTATTCAGAAATGTAGAACAAACTACCTTTGGTTAAATTTCACATTTCAGCACTGCTCAATAAACCTGCTTCACTTTACATGGAGAAAAAAGAGGGTTACAGTCATAACATAGATAAGGAATGCGACAAAAACCCCAAATCATGCATGAATGAAATCAAATGTTATTAATTGCCTGGTAATTTGAAATCCTTTGTGCTACTACAATTTAGGTAAAGAATAGATAGAAGGTTGACTGCCCTAGATGTCATTTCCCTTATTTTAGAAATCAGTTAATTTGCACATGAATCAAAGTTTTTTATGTTAACATTAAATCAAATGATGGTAATAAGAAACCTGTAGAGATTTATCACCAAACTCTGTAGCTCTACAGATTTTAGCTGCTTTTAGCTCATTTGTAGGCAGATGTTTCCGTTAAAAAGACACTATAGCCTACCTGATCACCATCAAGCTGCAGACATGAACCTAATTGGTGTACAGTTGGAGGCTGAAATAGATATAAAAGAATTGTGAATATTGGACTTACTTTCATCAGGTGAACAGAAACATGACTCCAGTGATTTGGTAATTTTTCTCTCTGCTGAATGATTTAAAGCAACTTCATAATATACAATATATACATAACATACTGTACATAACTGTTTATAGTATTGTTACACCTCGCCTACACTACGCCTGTGTTCTTGATTCTGATTGGTCAACCGAAGCACCGAAAAACCCAATATCTACTGGTTGATGTCAGAGTCGGTCTGAAGAAATTGAATACGCATCTAATGGCTGCGGATGGGCCAACCTGAGCGCCTGATCTTGAGTTCGAACAGCCAATGAAATCCGTCGTCGTTCTGACCCTGTCACATTCCATCGAATGAAACATGGCAACTGTGACGAGAGGGAGATTTGGTAGCTCATCTGTGGACGACATTTTGGCTGTACGTGCTGGGAAGGCTGCCTTCTTATTCGAACCCTCAAAGCAAAAATACTGCACCTCGAGTCTGAAAACCTTAATACTGACCTGAGAGGGAGTTAGCTTTTCCTTAACATCTCAGAGCTTTGTGTATGGTGCATTTTTTGATTTATTAGACACACTTTTGGCCATTACCGCTGCTTCACTTCCAGGCACTCCCATATCAACACATTGGCGAGGTTCTTTTTTCTCCTAACCTACCTAAAACACACACTGCGTGAGACCCATCAGGTGTTCATCCATGTGCAGCGCCTCCACAGCAGGTAGCCGGTCAGAGGGGATTCAGACCATTACTCATTTCTGAATTCTCCTTTGGAAATCTGCGCTTTGTGTTCAGATACCATTCTCACTCGCTCAGGTCAACCTCCTGACCCTTTTTGCACTGAGCAATGATGCAAAGGACAACATTTGAGAACGAGTGATAAGTAAACGAAAAAAGGAAAATTTAAAGCTATTCTATCAGTGATAATTCACACAAAAAATCATTATTCGGCTTGCATAAGAATGCATTCTGTCAGAAACAACTGCTGTTTCTCATTTAAACCATATGGTGCTGTATACCTCAAAATGACCTTTTATATCACCAGACTCTAATTATAGCATCAAATAATCACTTTGAAATGCATTCTCCACATGCCTGCAGATGGTATTTGTTATTAGCATGCACCGTGGGTTGAGATATATTCTTAAATGCTCTTTCAGTATAATCTCTTGCTCAGACACACAAATGACATAATCCTCTCTCACACCATCACTAATGACTGCAGCACCACTCATTACTAACAAAACCACCTTAGACCACTACACGTTGACAGTCCGCTGCAGGAGTTTGGCACATCCGCGCCGCTGACATTTGCTCAGGTTTAAGAGGAAATTAGCAGCGATGGTGGAAGATCCCATCCCGAGGTAGCCATTATTGTCAGTCGACCATTTTTTTCTTCCCATCTGACCTTTAAGGAAGACGCTGACTGCACACTCTCCATTCCTGGCTGACTTCAACTTGGATGAGATAAACCCGTGAAAATAATTAATCGTTAATGAAGAATTATGGAGGACTAGGGTGGTCGGTATTACAGTGTGAGGTTCTGTTATGGGTGATGGGCAACAGAAGGACGTGGGTTTCAAATTCCAAAATGATGAGCTCAGTTGCACAATGTAATATTCATCTTTGAAAAATATCACGACTGGGATTCCCATGATTCTTTATTTCTAACCATTTAGTCATCAAAGAGGTTGTCTGCTGTCGTCGTTATTATTTTGTGTCTCTCTCGTCACAGATTTGCAATTACACTCCTCAATATAGAGCAGTCTGTCTGATACTGCGAGGCAGATAGATTGCAGGCACTGTTTGTAGATAGGATTTCTCCAAAAAGTTATAAACTGATTTTTACGAAACTTGGATTTTTACGAAACCTTGCCTCATGGAAATATCTATTAAAGTTCGATGACAATCTGGATCCAGAGGCTGATCCAAGAATTGTGGGAATTATTTGATTATTTATTGCATGGTAGAGGGGTTTTTTTGTTGGGTTTTTAGGTCAGTTTCTTCAAAAGTATTACACATACAGTATCTCAATGAAAAAATAATCAGACATATTTATCAAATGATGAGATGCTATTTAATAAATACAATCTAATCTAAAATCTACTGTTCAATAACTCCCCCTTAGGCCAGTATACAAATTTTTTATCTAGGATTGCTCCAAAGGCATAAGCTCTATTGACTTTCCTTCAAGTTTTATTTATTATATTTCAGTAGAATTGTGAGCGTTGTCCTTTTTGTTTATAAAATTGAAAATGTTTACAGTGGTTGAGAGCTTTCTGTCCATTCTATAGCTCATTTTCCCCATCTGTTGGGGTCCAGTCTCTCACACTGATCGGAGCCTTTTGACAAATTCCAGCTTCCTTCAGTGAGTGCGTGACAGACCAAATGCAGGTTTCATTAACAACAGCTAAGCCCAAGCAGCAGGAGAAACCGAGGCTTTCTTCATGCTGCACCCGGGAAATGGCGTGAAAGAGAACACCATGTAAAATGTATAAGCAAAACACTGAATCCAATGCTTTTGCAAACCTGCCTCTCCAACATATAAAAACGCGTTAGTAATTATAGCTCTCAAGTCAGCAAAGCATTATTGATATTCTCATGTTCTTGCGAGATCTTTTCTATGCAGTCTCCACGGCAATATCAAAACCAGACCACAGAATAAGATGGTATTTAATTTTCCTACCAACGGCATTTTGCTTATTAATGTGTAGTCATCATGGCTGCATACCACTGTAAAGCCACAATTACTTGGCTGCCTGAGTGGCTGCCGCTATTGATTCTCCAGTCTCTTAACACAAGCCAAAGCAGACCAGAGTTTGTTTACTTTGGGATTTCTCTCTCTCTCTCTCTCTCTCACTCACTCTCTCTCGCACACACATACACACACACGCACACCCCCCTTTTTCTTCTTCACCTTTCTCTATCCCCTCCCCTCTTTGCCCCTTCTTAATCATTAGAATGTCTGTCTGCTTGCCTGGCTCGTATGTTTGATCTGTTTCCAAGATCCAGAGGTTAAAGAAACCTGAATCTAGTTTGGATTGAAGAAGGAATCTGGGCAGCTGCAGCATAATAAGCAGCAAAACAGAGTGCCCACTTCACCCATTTAGTGCCTCAGAGGATTTAAAAGAGCACATTTGTTTTTTGGGGGAAAATAAGCCCTTTTTTCAGCGTTCTGTGCACTGTTATTCATTGCGCTATTATTTTTGTCGATCCAGTAAATTGCCTTGTGATGAAGTACATGCGGTTTGCTAAATTAATAGCGCAAACTGGAAAAAGAAAACACTTCCAGGTTTCATTGGGGAAAATGACAAAGCTCGCCTGAAAGATGTTGCTCTTCATAACGAACTAACTAACTTAACTGTGACATATCTATTTTAAGGTGTCCACAGACGGGAAGTGATGGTTATATGGTCTTCATGAGAGAATAAAGAGAAAAGAAATCAGAGGCGTATACGGTCTGCTTGCAATCTGCATCTATGTATACATGGATGGATGAACACTGACCACAGCGTCACGTTTCCTGCCTGGTGCCGGATACAAACCGTTAAATGATAACTGTACGGCCGAAAACACTCATATTAGATGGCACAGACAGAAGCTGGATATTGGCTGAATGAACTGAATGTCCCAATGTCACCACTGGAACTAATGTCTGAAAAGCAGCTGATAAATTCATTACAAGATCATGTGTTTAGTCTGCGAGCCTATTGATTCATTTTAGACACAAAGCATCATCGCTAGAGCCTGACCTGTGCATAGGTCGCATTAGGCTTTTGTATATCTCTGGTATTTATCATGCTGGACACGTGTGCATCTTAAACTCCACTTGTCATCGGTAATTCACCGTTCGAAAAACACTTTTGGTTGTTTGTGAGACATCTGCTCCTTGCAACTTCCCTTCCAAATTCAACTGTAATGTTAAAAGCGCTGGTAAACAAAACAATCCAAATTTTCTCTATCAATGCATGAAGTAATTATGAGCTTAATAAGTCACCACCGTATTCCCACTGTACTGATCACAGATAATAATCATGCCTACCAAATACTTTTTTTTGTAGTTTATAACCACAGTAAACTACTCTGATCGGTCCAGGTGCAGTATAATAAATGCAATTCTTGTAAGGAATGTTAGAAAATGACATGCACACAGATTAGCTTCAAACTTTTTACTGCAAAAAAAAAATCCCCTTTGTTATTTTACTGCGTCTGCATAACCTTGCTGTGCGTTTGATTGTAATACAGACTGAGATCTTAAACCGCCAAGGCCTGACACAGTCTTTCTTTCTTTCTTGTTATTGTAAAATAAACTAAAACAACATTAAACCTATGACCACACGTCCTTGTTTAACATGTTAGATGTTGCAGCAAAATGACACCCTTACTGTTCCGTCCTATACTGTATTGTTACGTGAAAGAGGCGTTTAAATTCACTCAATTACGTACACACCCTGCTACATCTCCTGAAGAGTCCTTCAGCATCGGCTCGCTCTAAAACACTTCCGTTTTCTACCGCCTAACATAAACACAATCAGGGTTCACAAGGAAAACCACATACATGGTTAATCAATCCATTTCTTCTCTTTCTCTCTCAAGTGGGAAACCAATCCACGTTGAGAGCCATCTCAGCAAAATAGGATCTTAGATACCCCAAGATAAAGCCAGAATGAATGTATCTCAGGATGTGTGTATTTGTAGAAGTGTATCGTTGTGTGTGTGCCTTAAATGTGTGTACATGTCTGTGTGGGTAAATGTCAGGCTGCATGAGGTTGTTTTCATGCGTTTTGGATAACATATTTTATTTTGTCAATAATATTATATCATAACCTTTTAAGCTATACCTCAGAGGATCTGCACACACACACACACACAATCACACAATGATACAAATACACACATGCATACACACAGATAGATATATACACACAACCTATCCAGTACTTCACACATCACAATCACAAGCACAATGTACCTCTTAGTCGCCCACCTCGCTTTTATCTATTTTATCTCTCTTACTTTCCTCTCCTCTCTATCTCCTCACCCTTGCTGACCCCTCATATTCGCCATAATCTTTCGCTCTCCTTATCTGCAGCTGATATAACAGCTTCATAGCGTAGAGTGCTCACCCTCAGTACATTCACATCAGGATGTGACTTAATCCAGGGTCATACAATGCAGCCCATGACTAATGGTGTGTATGTCACTGTATTTTATACTCTGGGTCATTTTTTAACACAAATATCCTGATTAGTGCAGGCCTAAATAAAAGAGCCAGCCATTGACAAAGAGAAGGGAGAGCGAGAGAGGTACAAACTGTCAGGGGTCAGGATTTCATTTCTTGGGGTCTCTGTATTGTTAGAGTGCTGTAATGCACTTTTGAATCCAGTATTCATCAGTTTGCATGGTCATGAGGCCGCATTTGGACAGAGATGGCAGGAATTATTTGAAGAGACAAAGGAGACAGGGAACGAGAAGGCCCCGGGAAAGAGGAGGTGGGATGAGGGTCTGCGAGGAAAAGTGTTATGCATCTGTCAGGAAACCTTGACAATACAATCTCTCAGACCCCTCCCACTTCGCTCCAAGATTCCATTACCCAAGCAGTGATAAAATTTCCCAGTGACACCAGCGGTATCACATCTCCAAAAGGCTCAGATACAAACATAAATTCAATGCACCATTGCTGGATAGTGTCTAATTACTAATTGGAGTAATATCACATTACACCGAGCGGGTTCTAACAAATTGCAGAGGCCTGTGGTGTGTGTGTGTGTGTGTGTGTGTGTGTGTAGACAAGATAGAGTGTTCAAGAAGTGGGGAAGCAAATTTATTTATCTAGAGTGATCCATGATACTAGACAACCCAATTCAGGTTGGGTTTCAGACAACAGCTCTCTCTCTCTCTCTTTCTCTCTCTCTCTCTCTCTCTCTCCCCCTTCTCTGTCTTTCTAGAAACAGTTATTTTCCCACACAGCTAACCATAACTTCAGTCCCAACCTATGACGTTTCTTAAGCTAGATTGCTATTGAAAACTTCAAATCATTGTGACAGCAAGCAGTGTTTCTAAGATGGATGTAATAAAATGAAAATTCACACTTTCAAAATCTCATAAACCTTTATTGATCCTGAAAACATTCCTAAGCACACACACTTGTCCACAATTCCTTCCAGCTCACAGTGAAAGCACATGCACATCCAATGTTTCCTTTGCGGGTGTATTGGAGAAGTATTTGCACATAAGACATAATTTCAGTTAGTACATCAGTCTAAGAGACCATTAGAGATACACGAGATACATTAGACTGATGTACCAATGAATGAATGTCTTAGAACAAGAGCCCTGTGTGGGAACTTTATTTTCTTCCAGACACAATCACGTTGTCCACACAGCATGAAAGTCTGCAGCTTTCTGTTGTTGTCATCCTTTGCTCATAGAACAGACACTGCAGTCTGAGAAGTGTCCTAAAACGAACTGAAAAGCTATTTTCAGGCAAACAACGAGGAACAGAATTCTTAAGGTGAGTTCAGACTACGCAGGATTTTAGCCCTGATTTTCCAATCACCAACAGTTTTTGGATATTGCTGACAAAGAAACCCAGATTAGGGGAAACTCTCGTCGCAGATGATTGTTATGTCTGAACTGTCCAGGTCCTCCAGTGTGAAAATGGACATGACCAGAAATGAACTACAACCAATGAGAGCTGAAGACAGAGGGGGCACATGGTGCTTTATTCTTATTCTTATTCTTATTCTTATTCTTATTCTTATTCTTATTCTTATTCTTATTCTTATTCTTATTCTTATTCTCAAAATCAGTGCACAAACACTTTGATGTTGCGTCCTTCTCTCCTCCTCCTCTTCGTCTTCCTCTGGCTCCCTCTCCACCACAGAGCCCATTCTTCATCTCCTCCTCTTTCTC
>OMOW01065401.1:7195-25525 GCA_900312555.1 Lamprogrammus exutus
CACCTTCCCCCCCCGGGGAGATGTTTCTTCATCTCTGGCATAAAGTCCCTCCGGGGCGCCTGTCTTTTTTTCGCCGAGCAGCGGCACACCCCTGTCCTCAGCAGGATACTGATGTCCCACTATTCATCATCTCCTATTGAGTGGCGATGAGGGAATAGCTTCACCTACGAGGGTCCCCAGTGGCAGCCCCCTCAACGGCATCCACGCCCTCTCGTCCCCTCTGCCGCATCCCAGGGGAGGTTTCAATTAAACAGTGTGAATGTTTCGGACATTTTAATCCCTTTCTACCTCGTTTATCTCTACACACACACACCTCTAGATCCCAGGCAGTGTAAGGGTGCATCCATGGATGAAACCGTCTCTGCGTTCACTTGGTGTGCTCCTCTTCTATATGGAGATTAGGCGGCACAGTGTGTATGGGATTAGCCTTCTTGTGCCTATTTAGATGCCGTGCAGAGAGTGTGTTAGTAGATTCTGTATTGACAACGCTGTTATTGCAGATTTAGGTTTGCAAAAGGAAGTATAGTAGGCATGGAAATGTATACACAGAACGCTTATGCCAATTGTAAACTGATGCAGCATTAAGAACCTTGAAGGAATTGACTTACAATCTCATTAAATAGGTTTGTTACTCTCAATACACCTTTGTCGATTTAAGCCAATTTCAGTATGATTCTGGTGTTCATGTGATGTTTGAAAGTATCAACCGTGCCTCGATCAGAGTAGAATTGAGGTTTTAACCTGTATGTAAAAATATTGAGACAGCTATTTAAACATTTTAACCCCTCATTTCCAAAAATTTTAATGTTACAAGTTGTCTCTTCAAACGCCTGGTCCATGGTAGTTAATGTGGTACATTGCTTGAGATAGATTGAGGAGCATTAACAAGATGTCTACACTGTCAGCATAGCAGGTTGAAATCAGACCTCTTCCCTGGGTCATTAAATATACATGTTTGGACGGGCATTTTGTGTGCATAAGAAAATTGACATGATGACCTTTAACAGTCAAATCGAAAGCGAACGCTATAAGTTTACCAAGCTTGGCTTCGGTTTTGTGTCTTGTATAATTGACTTTGTGGTTTTACAGTGCCCATGCTTGTTTTGCATAAATACTCAGAGACAATCTTTGGCTGCTGATTTGCTGAGAAACAGCTTGTTAATGGTCAATTGATTAGAGCTTAATGGGAATATTGATTGAGGTGATCTAGAATGTACATTTTTCATCTACTGCTCTGAGCCCAAACAGAATGGCCTGTCTGTGCAGGTCATGTGTTAAATGTACATCATTAGTGTTCTGCGTTCAGCTCTTCACTCAACTGCTAACCGAAGCATGGGAAGATTAGGGCAGAGGAAAATTAACCTGAACAATCTTCTCTAATCATTTAGTTCTGCGAGTTTTGCCACAGTTTTGTGTGATACTCATTAAAAGTAATCTGTATTCTAGCTCTGTCCCAACTGCTTAAAATCTAATTTGCTTTTCACTTTTTAGTCTGCATGTCCTCATAAATAAATACTAATGTGTCGGTTCCGTTCATTCTGCTCTTTCCAATTCACACGCTAATGCTTTCCCCACAAGTCAGAGCTGCGCGCTTGGCCTAGTGTCTACGGAAATGTAGAGAATTGCATCATTGAAAGTGTGATTCAATTTATTCAGATCACATGCATCAAGTTAAAGGAACAAAAAGATATAGATCATTTTATATTGCGCTGTGTGATAAATTACGCACATTTGTGTAGTACTCCAATTTTCTCTGTCTGTCTCTATACAGTAGTGTGTGTCTGTGTGTCAGAGTGGACCATCTAAAGACAATCAGTGTGTCTTGGGTAAAGGATGAGTGTGTCTGAGAGCCGGAGAGATTCATCATTCAGACTCTGTTTGAATTTAAGAGCTTAATTTTGTCGTTCCAGGCTGTTTAAACAGCCAGTGATTCAACATTGTTATACCAGAGACTGATAGTGTGCAGATGTGCAGCAATTCCTCAAAGAGAAGGATCGCCTCTCCTGCTGGAGTTAATGATGTCATACTGCTGGTTGATCAGCTTCTTTTTTTTGCACCACCCTTAGTTATATTGTCAGTGTCCTTGTTCAGAAGGTTTGCAACAAAACACACAGAAAAGCTTTGTGGAAGCAAGCTGACATCTGTAAGATCTATGAAGATTGTACAGCATACACATTGCAATATTAAATGTGAATCTGCCTGTCACATACAACTGTGTAATATTATCAAATACAATTTACTCTGTCTGAAACCGCTATGTGGCTGTAGTCTCCAGCACAAAAGATGATCTACTGTACATACATCCACTTTGACATTGCCCAGGGCATAAAATATGAATGAGGTTGATCTTCATATTGCTGTTCTGCTTGTACCTGAATCTCCATTTTAATAAGCTTATTATTGGGCAGCTGGCTTGGTGGCGTCGGAGTTAGAGCCCTGGGTCTGAATGAGCTGCAGACCGTGCCAGTAGAATGGCTGGCTGGCTGTGTAAGACGCTTTCCAGAGATGTCTATTCTAATCCTCTGGCCCCCTGCTGGGAGCCTGTTGTTGGAGAGGCATCGTGCAGCACATATGACAGTGTTGATAAGAGGGGCTGCATATGGTTCAGTCAAATTAAAGAGGGATCACTTTGAGTTGTTAGCGCACTGTTTGTTAGAGTGTTATCAGTCTTAAAATGATACTTATTCTCTGATCATTTGGTGAGCTGTTTCTAGCGATCATTGGGGTTTGCCTATTAATCAAGTGCAGCATTTCATGAGGATTGACAGTGCTTGAATTTAATGATTTATCCTCTTGATCTCAGTCTGGATCAAGTGCATATAGTTCAGTGTTAAGTGTTGAGGGAATCGGCTCTCATGAGTATTGCAGTTGGATTTCCACTGGAAGACCAAAAGAAGAAATAGTCTATTTCTGCATGATATCCTTGGACTTTCCATGCACCATGCGATATCACCGTATAGCCACCGAGTGAAGGTTTGTGCCCTTTATATGAGATAATCACTTGCAGTAGCTGAAAGAAATTGCCCATTAGTGACCTTTTGTTTTGCTTTATTGGAATTAGTTAGGTTATATTAGCAGCGGGATCAGATAAGCTGGATCATGGCAACAGCCTGGGAGTGCTGTGCTAATTGCTCTGCGGGTAGATAAGCATCTCAGAAGACCTCCAGACATCTGAATTACGAGCTCGCTCAGATTCAACTACCTGCACGCACTGGTGGAACTTTGAACACATGGAGGACCTGAGAGGAAATAATCGTGTTATGACTTCTACTTGTGCTAAGCAGACCTCTGCTTACAGCATACAGTACCACACACATATACATACACAGACATATACAGAGTGGGTGGTAGAATATGGTTTTCATCTGGCAAGCAGCAGCATCCGTCTCTTCTGGAAAAAGAAGAATGAGACCCATCAAGATTAGAGCTATGGGTTAAATTCACTACTTGGCTTGTGAAAACGGATATATTTGAAATTTCTACTCATAAGAAAATACTATAATCCTTTAATTCTGAGCTGCTGAGGGATAAAGATGCTGGGCTCTATCACTCGTACATTGGGATAGAGCACGTAGCACACTGTACATTTCTGTCTGTACTTGTTGCTTATGTCGTCGGGGATTGGGGCGTCCGTAAGGGAAGTGATGGGAAATGGATAGGAGTCATTTTAATAGAAGACCTTTGTGTAAATATGGACATGACACTGGAGGCTAATCTGGTTAGCTCCTCTTGCATTAAAATGCTGGATTTCAATATATTCTTTAATATCTCCAGTGTTTACAAAAAGACAGTGTCAAAAGAGCAGTAAAGCCTTTTTGTGTGTGTGTATCATGGCAGTGCACAGAGACAAACCTACATATCAGGAGAATAAAAATGGCTGGTGTGTTCAGAGTGGGGCTCAGCAGAGTCTGATTGATTCGGCTGTAACAGTGACAACAGGCCTCCCCTGTGTTTCACTCCGCATAATTCTTTGATTAATGCCGTGCATCCCAAAATCGCTCCACTGCAACATGAAATCGAATTAAATCACCTGGATACAATCTGTAATTGATTGGAAACGTCAAAGAAGAGGGACAATATCATTAATAACTTGAAGGGTTTTTCAAAAAATGTGGATTAAGTGATTTCTTTTTATGTTGTGTTTATTTGGCACATAATGCGTTTCATCATGCTGCTTGGTACTATCAGGATGTCACTTATAAAGTATCAATACTGCATTTCATCCATCTTCTTGCGATCCCTATTTCACATTGACAGATGCCTATGTCACCACTCCCTATAGGCCAAGCAATGTAGATGTATGCTGCTCATTGCTGTTGGTTGTTGTGTACCAGAAGCCACAGATCACTAAACCATAAAATGAAAGCACTGTTCACTTCTGTCCACTTCACAGTGTGTGACTTTGTTTCAAATCAATACAGTAAATTATTGAATGCGTGGGATGGGAATATGCCAAATGATATTCATTGAAGGGAATCATGTTCCCCTGGGCTGTCAATAAAGCAGCACATGTTCTTTCACACTACCTCTCGGCAAGTCCTTGCTAGATAGGAAATTCTTACTTTGTCAGATTGTATTTTCAATGAATAACAATTACAGACTTTCATAATGCATATCATGCCCCACTATATTGCCTCAGTGATTGATCTTCTTAAATCTGTCTATTGCCACCCATCCCTATGATAAGCTTACAATGCACTTTGACACAATGCATCAGGAGCCTAAAGCTCTAGAATTAAATTGTGCTTTTATATATATTTTTCAATATTCTATGTTGGTATGTACAGTGCAGAATGACTGGGTTGATAGAAAAGATGACATTAAAGAAACATCCTGAGCCAAATGCAAAACGTAGTCGTGTACATTACTATACAAGGACATTTGAATTTACAGAAATGCGTCTGGGTTTCTGAAAGGATCTTGGTGCATGAATATCAGTTTCAATACTTGTGAATTCATTTGGCAAATGCAAAAACGTCAAATACAACTCGGGAAGCAGATAATTTTCAACATGGATGTGTGTTGGTATTTTCATTTTACATTATGCATGTAAGTAATAGGAAGTTTTTCTCTAATTTTGAGCAGAATATTCATTAGTCTTTGTATTTTATATACCTGTGCGTCTTACTAGCCACTACCAACTTTTGTCCTCTTTTAATTCCAATCATATGAAGTCATTTTTTAGGCACCAAAACGCTGGATTAGGCAAGCATCCACCACAAAGTCAATGATAATGTGTGGGATCATCAACGTACAGTACGTCATATCAGAGTAGATTCATGGATCATTCAGATCAACTGAAGGTTTGATGAGTTGCCCTCAAGCTCTACAGACCCACAAGGTTTTAGCTAAATATTGTGCAAAGTAAACAATCATAATACATTCTGAGCTGTGAAGATCCAACAGCTCCTTCACTGATGTGTGACAGCCATTATTATACTAGCTGTCAGTACTTCACACACAAGTGAGCAGATGATGCCTTATGAGGACTAGTATCCTGATAGAGCCATCAATATCCTCATCCTCGGCCTCATTCAGTTTGTCACACCTTGTTCCACTGTGTGTGTGTGTGTGTGTGTGTTTGTTTGTGTTTGTTTGTTTGCTGATGAGATGGAGTTTTATGAATCCACTGACAGTGTGAGATCTTGGACAATTTCGACTAGAAGGCGGTGACGATGTATGAGAGCCCCTGTGCTGCTCCTTTTGTGCTTCAGACCTATGATATCCAGCAAACAGTATTGTGGGTTTATCATGCAAATGTTACGTATTGTTTCAAATTCTGAAAATACACTGAGAGTTGGCTGTTTTTACTTAACTGTCTTTATTCAAAAGGAAAAAAAATGTCATCAGTGGTTTTTAACAATGCAAGAGAACGAAATGACAAGCGACAAGCTATCATCTTTCTGCTCCTTCTCTTTTATAAAACCCTTCTCCTTGTAGCTGTACTCCATTCAGCCTTTCAGTCATCACCTCCTGCTGTGAGCTTGGCCATGGAGAGGCACTTACCACGTGCTGCCATGCACATTATTTACTCTCGGTCTCGAGCATTTTCTTCACCTCCATCTTACTCCTCTTTTCTCTCTTTGTCCCCTTACATGTGCAGGAGGAGATAATTTCTTGGCTTTTCTCTCCGCCCATCTTGAGTAAATCCTGGCTGACAGTTTAATGACCTTAAGACATGGGGTGTATAGAGTCTATAGAGAGAGGCCTGATATCTATACCCAGCTGACTGACAGATGAGCAATGGAAACGGGATGAAAGGAACATGAGATGTGCTTTAAATGCGAGCAGTGTGTCACTCCCGCCTGCAGCCCCTAAAGCCGAGTTCACTCCAGGACGCAGAAAAGATGATCGAAAACAGGATCAGCCAATGTTCCTGTACCATCTTGCAAAATGTCTTCATCAAAATCCAGCTGAGATGCCTACTGCTTATGAACACGGTCACTTTGAATAGAACAGTAGTTATCAATTTAACTGAAGAAATTTCAAGATACACTATGTATTCTAGATCAATCATAAGCGGAAGTATGTTCAATGCCCATTTCTTCCAATATTTTTTTTTCTATTGAGTCTATACAATGCAGCCACAATTAATAACATTAACATATTAATTCAAATGTGATTTCACAGCTCAAACACACCAAGGTTTTAGGAGGGATTTGCATAGTTTAAGTTTCTCAGTCAGCATCTTGCTGACAGCTTTGGCCCAATATATATAAATATATCTAATCTCAATTACGCTGCATGCCTCACCTCCCTCTAAGGGCTGTATACTCAACCAAATCACTCAGATGATTGTGCCCATTCAAACTTTATAAAATTACATCCAACATCCGGCTTTGTCATCTATAATACGTCCATACTTGTGCTGTTGTGTATGTATGGCCATGTGATTGTTCTTATACAGTTTATGTGGTCATGTTAGTGTGAGTCAGCAGCACTTTCATTAAAGGAAACCATTATGCAGTGCTGTGTACATTTTTACAGTAATTCTGTAAAGGCATGACTTCTTCAATGAGTTATAGTGGAGGCTCTTTACTCTCCTTGAAGTTTATTAGCGTTTTAAATGCTGTCTTCAATTTTATATCCTATATGGAAAGCGTCACCATGTACTACAAAAGTCTTATTGTCCTGGCAAACTACCATATCGCCTCTACAGAGCTGCTATTTATGGAGCTGCCTTGCTTATTTTCACCTTTTTTTTAAATGCAGAGGTCCACTACGAACTTGTATTTCTCCTACATCCATGTAAAGAGAAAATATTTTGGCAAGTCACCTCTGTTGTTTAGTTCATGCTGAGGTTTTGTGCAGGCCTGAAAACGTTTGCTGTTCCTCTATTTTGTCTGGACAGGGTCAGAAATGAGAAACTGCAGCAGAGATCGACTCTGTTTTCCCTCCACTATGAGACTGTGCGAGTGTGTGTTGCACATCTAGTGACAACCAAAGCCAGATGACAGAACATAATGGTTACTATGATCCTTTCTTGGCCTTCTATCAGTCTCCTTCAGAAGCATAATTATACCGCAGCAATCAGTTTGATAAGGAAGGTATTATTTTATTTTAGACCGCGTACACACCGTTTTTAGATGATTTACTACCTAATCACAGGACACAGCATGTATTTACAGAAACCTTTTTGTATTTTAATTGATTTAATTTTTAACTGTGTATTAAACCAGGAGATTTGGGAAATAGGACTCCAGGGCATTGAGGTGCACATTGCACATATGGGATGTGTGCATCTTTAACTGCTTGTGTGGACAGTTATGGCATTGGCGAGAAGAAGGAGGTACATATGTGATGTTTGATGAGTAGAAACAACAGTTGGATGATGTCCCAATGTGACTTCGTCCTCTGCTCTTTGGTCTTATCTTAATGTCGGCGAGGACGCTCTCAGCCACATATCAGACCTCCTGCTGATTTCCCACAGTAAAGTCATTAGATTCAATTTGGTTTTGTAAACGATGTACTGGTACCGTGGCTCCCATTCAAGGCAGCCTGGGTTTTAATTACCGTTAATTACAATTTGCATAAAGCTTTTTAGCAAACGGCTCCTGAAGCGCCTGTTATAATTATACATGTAAATGAATGGTAAGCTGATAAACGCCAGTCGGTTCGCGTGTGAGTGCTTGAAAAGGGTCCGCTTTTAAAAAGCCATCTGATAAGTAAAAGTCAAAATGGAAAAGAAATGAATGTGCTTGGGTTCTGGCAGAAGGAAGAAGGACGTCATAACAATAAAAGAAAGTCTGTTTTCTCATATGTTGTTTGCATATGTTTGCCCAAAAAAAAGGCGTTGTAATCATATCGCATGCAATCCTCTAGAGATACTTTCATGTGCAATCTTAAGAAGACAGAAATGGCATTCTAGGCTTTTCAAGCATTTTTTTTGTATTCCCATTAATGTTGCACACGTGACAAAGTCCAGTCTGGCCTCACCTGTTGCCGATCACTGCAGTTTGAAATACTCTACGGTGATGTATTGAATGTACATCACATGGCTCTTCAATCAGAATTCTGTTTTTAATAAGAAACCATTTCTAACGTTAATCCTTTTTACAGTGTTCTGACTCACTCGCCTCATGTATTCATCGCCTCATCTTTTGGCAAATAGCACAATTAGGCTTCATGTAGTACATTGGAAGCAAACCTGTGATGTCTCCATCACTAGCCAATCAGCACCACTAATAGGAGATGGCCTTCACTAATGTTTTCACCGGCTGTGTGTCTATGCCAAATGCTTTAGTTAAAAGGTGACACTAAATAAATTGGACTCCACTGAGATAACCACGCTTGAAAACTGAAATCACATTTGATAGCAGTCATTAGCTTGGCTCGTTGGCCAAATACATCATGCTGTCACAATTTTGGCCCACGGAACCTATTAAATGCCATTAGTGAGAAGCATTTGAAGGCAGAGTAAATTACCCATGTGCTACACAGGTTTCTGTGTTGGTATTTTCAAAGCTGATGGCTTTTTAAATGGATTGTGAACTTTAACACCTGTATATCTTTGGCTTTTGGCACACAATCACTAAAGTTACAGTATGAGTGTGTGTGTGTGTAGTAGAACTGCATTTTAATATTCAAATTGAAATGGGTGCTCCTGCTGAGATATTTGGAAACCTGAAATTTCACGGGGCACCTACTGCTGTTTTATTCTGAAGCAGAATGGGTTACGGGTTTGACTGCAATGGTTAACAGGTTAACCCAATGCATATCGATGAACCGACATTTAAGGTGTATCTCAATTTCTCAAAATATGGCCGATAAACAAGACAGCTCTGACAGATAGGAGCCTCTGTGGAGGTGATGTCACCCGGCGACCCTCTCCGGCCCCTTGTCTCCGTTTGTGATGCCATGGTGACAGTCACTGTCTGGGGAGGGGCCGGCGACCTTTGCTTAACTAATGGATCCTTCATCATTCCCTATACCAATAGCATGAGCCCTGTGTTTATTGCTCTTTATTTTAAATTAAATCCGTAGCAGTGCCCATCCATCATGGTCAAACATGACCTTTACTGGAGGTGATGACTTGGCCCTGGAGAAAAGCACCGTTCAAGTTTAAACCACCCTACAACACCAGAGGAGACAGTTCCTCTGTGCTGTGTCCCCTAAGACACCTGACATCTAAAACTTTTCGCTACCCTGCACAGGAGGTGAATAACAGAGGCTGTGCCCAAATAAATGTTAATAAACCTGATATGTGTAATGTTTTTAAATTAATAAATCTTACGAGTCAGGTGGCGTAAAACGTAACACACAAACTGTCGCGCCCACTGAAAATGCTGATTGGCTTGGATTCCCAGGGATTTATAGTGATAAAACAACATGGGCGATGAGGGAAGACCTCCCCAGTGAGTTCCAGCGGATGATAGGATCTGCCCTCCAGGCTTTCTGTGAAAACGAGTGCTTCCTTACGTCCCTGGCTGTACTTCCTTCAGTAAAACCCTAGTCGTTTCCTGCTATCTATCAGCACCTCTAATACGTTGTCATGTTATATGTCAGGACGTAAAGATCATCTCAGGGTAATGAGGTTTGTTTCCTTGAATCTGGAGGAGGACTAATGGGTTTCAGACTGATGTCCCTGCTAGTTCTTGTGTGCTGTACGTTCTGTTTCAGCGTGAGCGTCCAAGTTTTACAGGCTTATTTTTCATCTTTTTGGAGTTGCATCCTTGCACATTAAATTTATTTTTCAGTAATGTCCTGAATGGGATCCAGTGGCATTGTAAGGATTTAAAAAAAAATCAAAAATCCATCTAATGCAGTGTAAAATCTCAGCATTCTCTCATGTTATGGAGCAAAGTGCCCTTTTACGACACATTTTGTGTAAAATGGATCTCAAAGCAAAAGTAGGAAATGCGCATCTTGAGTGGTTTAATGTGAGAGTGGGGCTCGCAATTATAGCAGTTTGGTGCAGAGATATCACCCATAGAGCCCACTTTACAGCTGTTTTGGGAGAGGGGAATGTATTTATCTCTTTAAATGGAGTATGTACAATGGAAAGCAAGATAACCAGGGGTGCACACAATTTCTCTGTGACTACACTGGCCAATTGTCAGCTGAAGAAGAAGATGAGCTGCGTGTTGTAAAGAAAGCGCCGAAAATGCTTGTGCAGTGTGCTGAAGATAATTGTCATTTGATGAGACGAGCTGTATTTGATCGGCTCTGTGTTTTCTAATCGAGTCAAAGTTTACAAAGAAAACTTGCAGCAGTATGACGCATTTTGATCAGCTGATGCATTCAACCCTTTCAGGGCTGCACAGATATCGCAAAGATATTGATCGACAGAAGTTGTGCATTTATCCTGGTTATCAGCTTTGGGTGTGGAGAATTGTGTTCTCAAATTCGTCCATTGTGTGGGACCGACAATGTAAAACAAATTGGAATTTATAAATTAGAGCATGACAGAATGAGAGGTTACGAAGTGCGAAAGCAGCCGGAAGAAGAAGAGACTTTAATAATGTCATCTGACTCATGGAACTGTGTATTTGAAGTTGCCGGCTGTGTGATAAATGGCTGTTCACTGGACCATGACTACAATCCACCAAGTCTGGATCATTTAGTCAGTCACATTTTACAGAAACAGCAGAACGACGAGCAAACAAATCAATCTGTGATCTGCACTACCGAGAGCTGATGTTGTGTTCACTAAAGAGAAAATCTGAACTTTATTTCCGACATAAAATTTCTTATGCACACAGAATAAGCATTTACTATTTGTATATACATATGATAATGTGGTTAAAAGTGTAGCTTTTGTCAAACTTAACCTCAATTAAAACCATAGTAACCATAGTAGCCACCACCAAGTTACCCTTTGTGAAATTCAAGACTTCTGGTGTCTACTCGCCGTCTCTCATAGGCAGAAGGTGAACCAAAGCTGTTGTGAAAATAAAAAACACGGCATGACTCAGGAAGGTAGAGTGGTCGTCTTGGGATCGGAAGGTTGCTGGTTCGATTCCGGGCTCATCCTAGGGAGCATGTCCAAGTGTTTTTGCGCAAGACACTGAACCCCTAACTGCTCCTGATGTGCAGGTTGGCGCCCTGCATGGTATGCCCCTGCCACCAGTGTATGAATGGGTGACTGTGCGGTCATTGTAAAGCACTTTGGATAAAAGCGTACTTCCCATTACATAAAAACAGGAAATGTTTATTTTTCTGTCATAATACACTAACATGGGAAAAAAAAGGTAAGTGCTTATGTACATTGACCTTACATTCACCCATTCATACACTGAAGGTCAGGACTTGGTATTGGCAAATGACGATTTGATCGGGGGCAAAATTATTGGATTGTGACAGTAATATATTGTATACAAACAGTATGATAATCTGGGAATTTACTTTTTAACAGCAGGTAACGTTTATATTAATTTGTGTGTGTGCTTTAACGTGAATACATCTGTGAGTTCTGGATGCCATTTTCAGCTTCCAGTAGTCTTTTCCCTGGATGACGCGATGCTCTTTGCCGTCCTTGTGACAGCTTTCTCAAATAGCCCTAGAGAAAGCTAAATATTCAATGGACATTTTTCATTACCTGATGTACCTTTTACTACTAATTTGCTATTCATTTTAAGAGCATGTTCAAAATTGCCTTATGTTTACAAGCCCATAGGTCAGTGACTCCAAGGTCAGATTCATTGTGAAAAATTGCAAAGAATGAATATCTGTAATTGAGTAAAAAGCTTCTACATTATGAGTTTTATTATCTCGAGCAGCCCAAAAGTTAATGAGGATGAATACAAGGCTTTAATTCATTATTTAAATGGCAGCCCACGGTAACATTAAATACATTCAGATAATAGGCTCACTACAGAGACCATATAAAAGCACTTGATATGGTTTTATGCTGTCAATTTTTAAGATTTTCAATTATGCTGGACATTATGTTCCTGTGTATAACTGTTGATGATTTGTTGTTAGAACAATGCAAGCTATTGATGTCACACAAATAGATAAGGACTGGATTCATTAGGAATCACAGGCTCTGTCTCATTTCATGGCTGCAGTCTTGGAGGGTTTGCGGCCTTTGAAGATTCTAACCATGTAAAGCTAAACCGACGTAAGCGCCATCGATGATCTCATGTAATCGCACATGACTTCGCGCAAGACTTTTGTTTATTAACTCTCAGGAAAAGAGGCAAACGAGCCTCTGTATCAAATGTAGTGTCATATTGTAATAATGTCATGCATCATCATTAATTCCAATGGTTCTGATTTCTTCAGAGAATTGATTGGTTGGCTTTTTAAATTACGTTCGCAACAATGGAGAACAATACTATCTGATCAACCTGATTTTGTTATCAGCCATAACACATATCCATCAATCTAAATATGGCGGTCATGAACCTACATTTCTTATTTTTGTAGACAAAACCAAACGACACATTAAAACTATTATGTAAATTAAACAGAAAAGCTATTTCTATACAACATGACATTGTGACGCTTAAGATGTGATTTATATTTATGTTGTGATCCCCTTGCGTTATGTTCCTGTGTATTCTGTTGTTATTCATAAAAAATACAATGAAAGAGGCGCTCAAACCAACATTTACCATGGATGTTGACATGAAATCCTTAATATATAAATACATAATGAATACATCCAAATATCAGTCGAATAATAAATTGCAGATCATTATTTTGATCAGGCTGTGGTTTGTGGGAAATGCAGGGCCAGGATAATATCATAATATAATAACGATAATAGCAAAGGTCTGCTGCTGAATAATAAGAACTTAATGCACACCTGGTATGAATATAACTCTCCTGGTATTTATTATCATTGATAAGTTATTGCTAAAGAGACATCAGAGCAGGTTTGATAAGGCAGACATCCACAAAGACCCCAAAGCCGAGAGATAGGGCTGTCACACACTCCTTTGGTGTAATCTCCCCCACAGCAGAGCTGGCATGTCTCTGTGGATGAAATGGAGCGATAGCTGTCCACTGTTATCTGACAGGATTTGGTCTGCTGGGAGGGATTTTCTGCTTTGGGAAATAGAAGCAGCACTGCACAGCGGACCATAACTCTGTGTATGGTATGTTCTGCAGATCCTATGGCTCAGAAAACACAGGACAGTAGTACAGACATGGGAACACACACACACACATACACACAGCATATACAATGACATAGGTAGGCCTACTGTACCATAAAGCCAGGTGGCCGTGTGTGTTCTTTGTCTTCGGTGCTCTATCTCGCTCTTCCATCAGCACTTTGTGCTGTCTAACCATAATGGACTCACCAGGGATTTAAACATCAGGTCATCACCCAGGTCCCAGACTCATCAGGAAACAGGATATTGAAACAGATAAATGAAAAGCAGCTGAAGGATACAGAGATGTGTAGACTCTAAATGGGCTTAAAATGGGAGCCAGGTATAGAGACCTATTTTTCCAGTGGGATACGTGGACATGGTGTCCTTTTACCCATTGGTAGCTTTAAGGTACAGAATGAATAAATGGTCTGATCTGCCACATTGGTGCACAATTGTCTGCTTTTGGTTGAAACGAGAAGGGAAATTTCTGGTAATAGAACACATGCAATATACTGCTGCAACGGAAAATGGACGATACCAATATTGTTTAAAGGAAAGTGTGACTTATATCTGTTTGCTGTTGTCTGAAGAAACATGAACAATAACTTGACTTAAAAATGGACAGAAAAAGATGTTACACTGACACACTTCTGTTCTGATGTACTTGCAGTACTGGTGTACTGTGATGAGTGTTTGTTTGATAAACTGCACGGTTTGCCAAAATGAAATACTCTTGAAAATGATGATGACATTAGACTTCATCTTTATCATTAATATCCAGAAGATGACTGCAAAGTGTTGGCAGATTGCTATATAATTCATTTTTACAAACTTCATTTTTAATCTGTCGGTCCTGCCCCTGTTCTCTGTGTCTGGAAATGAGATCGTCTCGTCTGGCTCCTCTACATCCTGTCTTACTGTATGTCAGGAAAAAAAAGAGAGATGTATTATGAAAAACAATTTCATCGGTCACAGGTAATGAAACCAAAAAGGTCAAATGGGAGACAGTGTGTCGTGCGTTCTGAGGCAAACGCGCAGCAGCCAAGCTACCAAAATGCACATCCCACACGCTGCAATTCTTCGCGTCACATTATGTCTCTTACAATGTTGCAGGTTATCTACGTAAACCCCACTAACACATTTTTTGTACTCATAACACAGCGAATTATCACTGAAAATCTCTTTACATGACAGCTGTCGTGCAGACAAGCTCGTCCTGTCCCGGGCTTATGTTGACTCCCAAGAATGTTCTTGCACGGAGGCGTTTGCCATTATTTCCATGCCCCGCAGCTGAATGCAGCCCCTGAAAAAGAGGTTTTATGTCGAGTTGGTAGCAAGAGGAGGGAGGTGAATAATTTGTACATCCAGCAGGTCTTCAGGAGGAACACGAGAAGCTGCCACACGTGTCTGATTTGGCACAGGGCCACAACCTTTAGCCCTTAGGAGAAAGAGAGAGAGAGACATGCTAAGTGTTTTCTCCCTGGATCACCCTTTGCAGACAACAAACCAGTATTCCCCCGTTTGCGAGTGTGTGTTCCCCCGCTTTCTTACTGTCCCAAACGAGCAGTTACTGTTATTATGTCCTCACATCCAGATCGCTTTACTGTGCCGTACACTCCCTTTCAACCATGGTCAGATGCCTCCACTCTGCAAACAAATTAGAGTCATTTACCCTCATTGCTGACGCTGTAATGCAATATCTGCGAGCATCATCGTGATATCGACTCCTTCTCTTCTCTCTGTGCGCTCAGCTGGACCTGAACTATCATTCCCTGCTGAGTCTTTAAAGCCAGAATCGCGTTGTGCTACTGTAGGATTTTCTACTTACGTTTATTGTTAATACACATACTAGTACTTTTTATTTTGAATGCTGAATAGTGAGTACTTAACTGACAGTGAATGGTGTCATATTAACGTAACTGTTCCCATAAAAATGTTTCTCCAGGCTGACATCTGGGATCCATTTGTACGCATTGTGTAAGAATGTGAGACGCATACAAAGAGCTGCCGTGTGTACGCTGACTTTCACAAGCTGCATCCATATGTGTGTGAGCCCGACATTGTGGAAGGAATGGTGGGGGAAAAAATCTGACGGCGAAATTTGCAGACAACTGTATCGGCAATCTAACATTGCATGTCGACATTAATGATGCGCATATGTAACATGACATAAGCCAGAGCGAGAGGAAATGGCAGGAATAATCACATCACTGCTGCTAGTTTGGCTACAGGATGGAGGGAAGCTACTAAAGTGGTTCCTTTGTGTTCCACTGGTACAGCTGGGTCGAGCCATGAGTTTATGCTTCTTCTCAAGGCAATTACACACACTTTCCTCTGCAAAGAGATCAAAACAATCCTGCAAAAGTGTGTTTTCTCTGACTGAGGCACTTTTCAAAGGGAAGCTCCTTTTCAGTCATACTCTCATTCTATGCCTGCTTGAATGTTATCATTTGCAGATACCAAGCAGCAATTTTACAAGCATGCAATGAAAAACAGAACTATTCCTCCTGCTAAATTGCGAGCTAACAGTAGTGTTAACCAGGCTGGAGGGAGTACAAGCTGCCGTAGCAGTGGCTGTAATAATTGGGCAGGGATTCCTTCTTCCCCGTCTGGGGCATAAGGGTTGCTATTTATGCTAATAACCTGGGCAATTAGCCTGTAGAAACACAACTAAAAAGGCCTCATCTGCATTAGTCCCACAGTCGCCCACTGATGAACATAAAGTCACCAACACACTGTTGACCTTAAGAAGCTCCGGGCTTGTAATCAGCCTCTTCAAGTCCTGAAGTGTGTTTGAAAGCCGCAGGAGGGTGGATCACTTGGTTTCCTGAGGTTTCGTGGCGCTGTCTGTGGGAGGACAACAGCAGCCACGTATCTGACTGCATGGAGACAGAACCCCCCCGCCCCCGCCCACTCTGGACACTAGACAGACAGACGCTCCCCCACTGGACAGCTCAGATTCTGGAGCCCCCTCTCTTGATTGGCTCTCTCCGTGTCCTGAGGGTGTAATTAGGAGACGGGTCAGAAAAGGTCTGACGATGCCTGTTGCACCAGTGAGGTGCAAATGACCCATCAGCTGTTGTGACAGTAATGACGTGCTGGCGGGACGGTGAGGACAGACAGCCCGCAGTCGTCGTCTTCACCATCACACATGAGAGGATAGTGGGTGTTAGAGTAGTTTAACAGAACTTGCTGCTGTAACAAATGGGGCTTTTATCTTCATTGTCTATTTTAATCTCTATCCTATATTCAGTGACACATCTTTGTATGTGCAACAGATCTGGTTACATATTGTAATGTGTGTGTGTGTGTGTATGTGTGGTGTGATTGAAGGACCGACAAAGCAAGTGTGATCCTGCTGCCCCCCCAGCCGCTGCTCGCATGGAGCATAATTGGAAAGTGTATATGTGCAGTTGACATTTTGATATTTGAACAGGCTTCCCCATAATCCAAGGAGGGAAGTGGTGAAGCTGCTTTATTTGCTTGTGACATTTATGCACAGGGGACTATAGAACTATGTGCTCTGTGTTTAAATGTTACACGGCTGTATTAGCATGTACACTGTGACTACTTTGTATGGATTGTGATGTTTTTAATTGCAGTGCGCTGATGCTCTGACTGTTTGAAATCTGTGTGTCTTGATGATTTGCGGTGTGATAATGAGGATGATTTCGATGGTGAGTTTTGTGAAACATCTTCAATCTGAATAATGCTGTATGTGTTTTGCATAATTCATAATATACTTTTCAATACGCTTGCCAGAGTCCATTTAAGCACTTTGTATTAATGGTGCACAGATTTCAGCTGAAGGTATGCAGGAAATACTGTTTTCACTTTGCTGTCCTCCATTTCACTCAGAGAGGTGAGAGTAGAAAACGTAAGAATTGTTGGCGCTGAGGTCAGAGGGAGGGCAAACTGTGATCCAAAGGCTGCTTCAGTGCAGCCACTGAGCTCTGCTTTACTGTTCAAATGAACTTTTGCTCCCCATTCCACCACCATCTGTACATTGAGCTGTACTGAGAATAGTATCGGTATTTGTGGAACTTTGTAATTTAAAAAATGATGCAAACTATATTCCCAGAGGTCAGCTTTTTTGTAATCTATCACAAACTAACCAAAAATAATGGACTGTGGAGCTATTAGTGTAATAATCTCTTGCCTAAGGCAGCGTTACCAATCTGTCACTCTTATTTTATTTCACACTCCAAACAAGACATGTCCTACTGGTAAAGGACACAAATAGAGCTTGTAACTTTCTTAAATAGTTCTATGAACATCTCTCTGATGCTCTTTACTGTCAACTGTCCAGCAAAATCTTTATGTTTTACTCCTGAGATGCAAATATGCTCACATTTGTTTAGGTTTGCTAGTTACCTGGTAGTTTATGCTGATTCCCATGCTGTTTCTCAACCGTGACAAACCAGATTTTGACAAATGTCATGGATATCATGCTGTTTACAAAATGAATCTATCTAGCGACAGAAAGGCACACTTTAATATGTTCATTTTAGTTTTTCACTCACTGTCTATTAGAGTCCTGAATCCTCAAACTGAGTTGTAGAAACATTTTAAGCTGGATGAACTGCTTCAATGCTTAAATTCATGTTGATAAAATACAGCGCCAAAATTGTGATTGGATTTTAAAGAACGAATCATAATAAATGTTGGTAGACGTTATAGTAGAGATCGAGTGCACAGACTGAATTCTTGTCATTCTGATTGTGAGCCTGCCATTTATCTGTCAGCACGTTATCTGTTGGCCAGTTCTTTAAAAAAAAAAAAAAAA
>OMOW01065465.1:11717-28497 GCA_900312555.1 Lamprogrammus exutus
TTTCCCTACACGACGCTCTTCCGATCTGAATGAATGACTCTTTTCTTAAAGCGTTTTGTAGAATTTGCTGAGATCCTTTTTTACATCCTGATAGGAATCCATAAATTGAGGGCTCTGTGAAAAATATGTCTCTGTAGCGCCTCCTAGTGGTGGAATCTGATCCATTTACCACAAGGATGAATCACTACATTAATTGACGGGGATGCAGCAGGCAGGAAGCGGGGAGAGGGAGTCGATTCCATCCACAACAGAATCTTACAGACCACCGCTTTAATCTCTGCATCGGGTAACATACACCAGGCGAGGAAATGCGTTAATATGCGCAGAATACTTACTCTGATTATAAGACAATGAACTGTTTACGTGCTTGAGCGAATTGATTTACAGTCTCCTAATGTATGTCAGTGACTCAATGGTACACCAATGTAGATTTATGCTGTGATTACGGTGTTTGAAAATCAATTTATTGCCTTAATCAGAGTAGAATTGAAGTATGTGCATGAGTGATCACTTTGTTTGGTGCATGAGGATGGGAGCAGTATATAGTTCTGAGTCTAAAGTGCTGTAATGATCTAATGGTTCCTGCTGAGGAAATGGTTTGGGTAATGTACGGCAGAATGCATCCAACTGTATTTGAGTCTGTTCAGGTTTTGTCTCCTGCAGCTGTGATGTATGGTGAGCGTTACCTTTACATTCCCTCTTAATGCTGTTTCTATTCTATCTTAAGCTCTTTTCGACCTTCTCCTCCCCTTCACTTGTTTGTCCTCTTCGTGTTCCTCACTCTGTGTCTGGTCACCTTGATCAGCCCACTGGCCAAATGACATTCAAGGCCTTCTGAGTCAGCAAGTTGGCATCATGTTGAATCATTAGCCCTCTGGTCCACTACACTGTAGCTCTATACCAGATACACTGAAAAGGAAGCTTATATGTTTATGACAAAAGGTTAATTTAGATGAAATGGTAAACTCTGCAGAAATTGGCTCTGTAAGTGTGGTGTAAAAGCACTGAATGTGGCTTTTTCCACACTGGCCCTTAACTCGGTTCTCTCATCAGAAGCGCGTTCGTTAGCACACTGAAACAGTCATCCTTACGTAACCGTGGCATTCGCCTGATGGAAGGAGATGTCAGACGCCGTGCAGCAGCGCCACCGTTTTTAATCTCTCTGACGGCAACTTACAAACTTTACTACAGATAAAAGACGTTTCCCCAGCAATGGTCCCGTTATGTAAAAATATTCAGACCTGACCAGGAGCCTCGTTGAGATGGAGTTGCTTTATGTTTGAGTTTAAGAGCTCATAGCCAGTTGGAACACTGTAACACTTGCATAGACACACACACTGTACCTACACACACCCCTTACAGTATATAGATGGACTTATTTGTAATGTCTATTCCAATTGTAGAAATATTATTGACAAGAAATCATACCACGTTTTTCCCCATAATTTGTGATTGTGATGGGTTTAGTCTTTGATATATTTGTCAGTCAATACGTTTACATGCACTTTAAGTTATATCTTAGATTATACTCAGATTAATGCAATATACGGTATATATTGGTTTTTTTCTTGCATGTAACCATACCAACACAGTCTGGATTACACATTCTTTTCTGGAATCCTTTGGAAAACCTTCTACCTGTTTTTTTCGTTTGGTTGTTTGTTTAAACAGCCTTTGGTGATTTTGGAAATTGCAGTTTTAAACATCTCAGTTTTGTGGGGCCTACAGCCAGTCACACAGCTGGCACATCAGATTTCAGCAGAGATGTGGATTGCTAGCAAGCAGCCATGGAGCAAGTCAAACCAGCTTTACTCACTGGTCCATAGAGCAGGCCTAAGGCAGCCATGGCCAGATGGTAATCTTCCACCACCCCATCTTACTGTGTGCATTTTACATATGGTTGTATAATTCAGCTTCTGTATATGATATGCATACCAAATTTCAATTTCTCCTTATTTATCCATACTGGAGTTTACCAAAGAGACAACACACCTTCACACCTGCCTGGTGTAAACATAGGGGTCTTCTAAGCTACACTTTCTAGTCAATTAAGAACTGCACCCACACACTGACAGACATAAATTCGCAGCAGGAAACAGCCACGATTGTGTTGTCAGACAGACAGAAAAGCAAAAAAATAAGATGAAAAAACGTGGAGCTGAAAGTGATTGGGGGAAGGGTGGCCCGAGAGCCACCGGCACATCTGCCCAAGCCTGACTTCTCCTCTGTGGTTTCTGCCCTGGCATGTTGACACCAGCAACAACACAGAGCCTGTCACTTCTTTTTATATACAGTGTTATTGTTTCTCTCCCAACATCGTTCTTTCTGCAGTCTGGACCCACTGTTGATTGCTGCTTGTGCAAGAGAATATTTCAGTTCCATTTTGTTGGGTAAGTGGAGGTTTGGCTCCCTCACTCAGCGTTGCTTCATTAACCACTCAAGCCCCAGAGGACACGGTATCGTTTTTTGATCTTTGTTTTTTTTGGGGGGTTTGTCTTAAATATAAAGGGGACCACCATCTTCCCTGAAATAAAGACCACAACCTAGACTGTCCACTGATGACTGAGTGGTGCTGTAGCACTGGGCAAATGGAAGGGATAGTTACTTCTTACAAGGAGGATAGTTGCTGTCCTTACCCAGACAATGTGCGTCCCCAGTGGAGGTAGGGCCCTTAAGCCTTTACCTGAGTATCACGTGCCCCTTATCTGGAAATAGCGCTTCACAGCCTGCACGAACAGAGTAAAAAGAGCAGAGGGAAGACGAGTACACAGAGCAGGAGGTCTGCTCTACTCTTGGGGCTGTTATAAACGGAAATAACTTCACCAATAAAGGTTGGATTTGCACAGAACACAGGAAGCTTTTTTTCGATGACGAATTTGAGGTGCCTTTTTTGAGAGAGAAGCTATGATACAAATACGTGTTTTTGGTTTTAGTTAATTTTGTTTTCAGTCTCAGTTGTTGCTTCCTAAAGCAAGACGGACTGAGCAATCTTCACGGTCAAGGATCCTGATTTATTACCGCAGGTCTGGTGAGGATGTGTTAAATGTAATGCTGACTGCCAGAATGAGCTCAGTAGGACATTCTGAAGTATTCAGACAGTGGAAGAGTTGTATTTTTCCCCCGGGGCTTAAGTGGTTTTAATGCATGTTTGACTATAAGGGGCTGCCCAGTTTATGTGTAGTCTCCTGTTGTAGGCTACTGGGGCAGTTGGGGGTTAACGTGCCTTGCTCAGTGACATGTCGCTGGCCATGGGAAGGGACAGTGTTACTCACTGTTCCCAGCCACAGTTGCTGAATTGACTACACTACTGTCTGCTATCTTTGCCTCATTGCCGCAAATTTCCAGTCATTTATCCCCACGAGGAGGAAAGAGGGAACGTTCCCCTTTACAGAATAACCAGATGGTACTTGAATGCAGCACCTGTGGAAAAATACACCTTAACCGGACTCTGGCTTTGTAGCCACGTTTGCCTTGCCCTGCTGGACAAAACAGCGTGATGAAGGATTAAGATCTTGAACCCAGAGTGTGAACAGATTTTTCCATTTGTGCTTAAGGTTCATTCTAATCCAGCACCTCGTGTAAAAATGGCTGGATACGCACATCTTTATTCTTGTGAATTCTGCAGCTGCGCTTTTCATGGAAGAGAATGACCTTTCAACAGTCAGTTCTTCCAATCTCACTAGGAAATGATGCTCTCAATTTAATTGAATCTCCAGATAGAAGAAGACTGGACGTATTGTGTAGAATGTGTGAACATGTGAAGATTGCTGGTAGAAAGGTGCAAATCCCCTGTAAGAGGCTGTGAAGTGTCTAAAGACCATTCGTTGCTTTTGGAAAATGTCTCCAGGCAATTTTGGGAGAGAAAAGGGAGCCACTGAAGTGCAACTGCATCGCCAGTGTCTGAATGTGGGTCCATATGTCCATCTCTATGTGGCTTTGCTGATCCTTTTGGAGCGGGCTATTGTTGATAAGGGCTTCCCACAAATGGTTCTCATTTTACCTTGTGTAAGCTTTAGCAGGCTCTACTGGATACCCTGAGTCC
The DNA here is from genome assembly GCA_900312555.1 of Lamprogrammus exutus. Lineage (NCBI taxonomy): Eukaryota > Metazoa > Chordata > Actinopteri > Ophidiiformes > Ophidiidae > Lamprogrammus > Lamprogrammus exutus. The sequence goes on from OMOW01065465.1 coordinate 15,760, forward strand.
TCATTTGCTTTGTCATACACTCTCACACAGTATATCACGCACACACATGTGAAAACAGGATGTCTTGGCCTACTTTGGGAGTACCTGTGTTGTAACTCAATCTATGGCTGGTGAATAGAAGCGGTGTGGGAAAGCCTGGACCTCCATTGTACGCGAGAAGGGCTGAAAGAAAGACATCTGGAGAGGCTCTTCTGGCTGAATTTGGCCTCCATCTTGGAAGTGTTTAATTAACTTCACACTCCACATTCCAACCTTATGAGAATGAACACAACGTCAAAGACAGCTGTGTATGCAAACATACCTAAACATAACGCACACAAATGCACAAGCACAGACTGCCCCGTAATTAAAGACTAATTCGCAGGCATTCTATGCTAATTGGTGCTTACGTAGACACACACAAATACACACACACACACACACTCACATGCATACACAGACCTCCTTTTTATTCCCGGAGAACCTAATGAGGACTCAGGTGGCAGCGCTGAGTGCTTGCTCCAGGCAGTGGCAATGCAGATGTTACCTGCTGACTCCATGCTTTCCTGTATGTATATATGTATGTATGTTTATGTATGTATGTATGTGTGTGTGTGTCTGCGTGTGTGTGTGCGTGTGAGATTGTGGGCCAGCTGTGATGGCCAGCTGCCCACAGTACCCCAGCTTTGGCAAGTCCCCAGATGGTTGACCCAGATAGACGGTGGAAAGGAACATGCACACCTACACTCACTCATACACTCATAAACATACACACGCACGCACACACTGAGGCGCACACCTGCGTGGGCCAGTCGTACAAAGATGCACGCGCAGTCCCAGCAGAGCAGGTGAGACGGCAAAGTTGTAATAAATCCGGTGTATTTTTGCGCAACCTCAAAACTGAACTGATAATGCGGCTGTCATCAGGTCTTTGCAGAGCGCAGCAGTAAATTTGGTTTATTTGGCTACGTCGAATTCTGGGAACACAAATAACTGCTGCAGTCCTCTGATTTAATCCACTCTCAACCATTTTGTGTGTGGGGGGGGTGGTTGCCCTCGTTGGTAAATCCTGGTTATCTCTTCCACGTAGGATGCAGCCTTGACTCATTACTCTCATTTACGCCGAACCGAGAATAAACGTGCGTGGCGATTAAATAAAAAATCAAAGGATAGACCAGCAAGCTCCCTCAGTGGCTGCCTCTCCACTTCTTTTTAGATTCCCTCTGATGAAATAATTGAAAGCTATGCTGGGTACTGAGCAAAGTCTGCTGCAACAATCACCGCGTCCCTCCGCATAGACATAACAAGCACCCTCACCGAGCCACACAGCTGTGCCAAGACAAAAATTTGCTCTTACACTGCGGGTGAACATGTGCGCTCACGCTGACGTTTGTTTGTGTTAGCAGGAGCGTTTTTTGTGCAGTCATTATCTCCAGTGTCGCACCGCACTGCAGTGCTGTAAAACTGTGTGTGTGTGTTTTATAGTAAATCTAAGAATTCCCTGGGGACAGCCTTCTATTGGCCTGAATTTCTTATGAGTACTGCAGTTGAAATGGAGTTATTTCCTAGTGGAATATATGTTTTAACATGTTTAATATTCCTGTCCGTCTCTCCCTGTGTCCGTATATCTGTCCACCCCTTTGCTAATTGAATAGGCCGCCCCTCCCTTTGGCACCTTCTGGCTCCTCTGCGAGCAGATCTATTTTTTTCATCATGACCTTAAATTTCCCAACCTCGCCACCCCAACACGGGAAATGGAAAGTTACGCCGACAACAAGGGCACACAGCGGGGTGGAGTGATGAATTGGCCCAGAATAGGGACTCATTCTTCATGGGGCGAAAAATGCTGACGTCTGTGTTGTAACATATAATAAAAGGAGGGAGGACGATAAAAGTGAGGAGAAAGGGACTGTGGTTCAGCGTAATGTGAGCGCCATTGTGTTGTAGATTATAACTCGTGTGATTGTCTGCCAGGGGTGAGGCAGTTTGCATGGCCTGTCACATCGTGTGTTATGTGACTGTGTGTACTCTGTGCCATGTGAACCACAGGATATTAATCAAGGAGATGAAATATCACAGGTTTGATCCTCGCAACAGCCAAAGTGTAACCATCCTCGCTCAGATTTTGCTATTAAAACATCTTTGACCCACGCTCATAAATGTGAACCACAGACAAGTTAGGTCACACATTAGAGTCATCAGATTGCTTTACTTTTCACAGTACTCTGCTTAGCCCCCGCTGTCTCTGTGACTCACGATTCCCCCTCAGATCGTGCTCCTCCACCCTGATCGGCTTCCCATCCACAGACACGGACAATCGTTTCCATAGCCGGGAAGCGAACCCGGAACTCTGCCGTGGTGGTGCTGGTGAAGTGTTTTACCACCGAGTGTCCATTATCGAGTATCCTGAGGTCGCTGTGGTTTGCAAACTACGCGACTGATCTTTGACGGGATGGGGGTCGGGGGTCTCAAGATCACATGATTTACAATGATGATGTCTAAGAAAGACTACATTTAGTCACAAAACACACACACGAGAAATGGCAGGGAAATGACACAGCCTCTTCCTCGTGCTTGCTAAGCGTTTGTTGCAGGTGGTATGACTCCTACTCCTTGTTTCACTTGCATTGTCATTGGCTGAGTAAAACCAGATCCAGAGCCACGAGACCTAGTTTGGTCAAAGCCTCACACCCAAATTGAATTTGATCAATGTTACCATGACAACATGCACGTCTTTACTTGCGATCATAGTCCAAACGTTGCGTCATGTATCATCTTGGCTGTATTGTCAGCATGTGGAACTGTAGAAATGGCTGAATGTGGTTGGTAGTAGCGTCTCAACTTAGGCAAGTCTCAAAAGCAAGACATACATGATATACTGTATAGTAATGTAAGCAGCATGTATTTGGTCTGTGGGCGGAAAACCTCACGTACATGGAGAACATGCAAACTTCACACATTATCACTTTTCTGTAGACATTGACAGTGCCAGAGGCAGTGTGTTGCAGCAAAAAAATTACCACAGCAGAGATCAAAGTTCTTGGCTGGTAAAATGGCCGCTGTTTGAGCCTCATGAGAGCTGCTGGTTTAGGAGAGGAGTCAGAGTGGATGTGGCACATTTTCTTATGGATACTATATTGGTACTGTATGACATACGGGTTCAAACGGACAAGTCGGTATTAAGGCTTTCAGACCCGAGGTGCAAATACTGCCCGAGGTAAATTTGCACCAAGGGTTCAAATAGATTTATTCCGTTTTTTCTATATTTCACTGAGCAAGACGGCAGCCTTCCCAGAAAGTTCAGCCTGAATGTCCTCCTCAGATGCACCACCAAATCATTTGATATACAATTTTATTTCGACAGGTTCTGATATCAGCCAGTTGGTATTTTTGGCCCCTCTTTGGACCAATTACAATCAAGAACACAGGCGTGAGGTGTAGTAAACCCTCGAATAAACTGAAGCTGTAAAGCCCGTGTGGCTCTAAGTGTGCAGCCCCTATCCCACCCAGGCCCCTCCTCTCTTACATTTTGTTGGCTTTGCCCTTCAGGTGTATACTGTATCTTGCTAGAGGCGCTAACACAGAGCCGGCCATTGTTCTCCATGTGCTTTCTTTGCACACACACTCTCACCCGCACACACACACCACTGCAATCCAAGCGCCAGTCTCAAGACTCAAAGCCACATGCAGTGGAGCAGAGCTTTCCCAAGTGTACAGCTGGGGGCTGGTTTGAGGAGGGGACCACACCCAGCAGTGAGGCTGTATAGATGGTGGGCTTGGGAACCAGAGGGAACTCCCGGAGGAAGAATCACGTCATTTCTGTTTACAGGCCTGATTCAGAACAGAAGCAGACTATTTTCTTTTACACAGAGAGAGGTGGTGAAATGTAGCAGCTGTTAAAAATGTAAAATAAGCAAAGGTGTTGCTGAAAAGGAGTGAGTAATCAGTGCTGGATGGTACTTACGATCGCAAGATTAATTCGTCTCAGCTGTTTGTAGATAACTCGGTGTGTGATACTGTTTGTGTCTTTTCTGTTGTATATGTGTGCTTGTTCCTTCATTTTTCACCAAGAAAAGGCAACCCCTCCCCCTCCCTATATGGTGTTACTCTCGCTGACATTGAACACTGTGCATCCCCCCGCATTGTTAAATAATTTAATGATCTGGTTTGAGATCACTTATAACATACCCCAGCTTGGTGCTATCTGGCCGATGACCCGTGGATAGTCTGATGATAATTTATGGCACCACCTGAATGTGCTCTACACACACTTTCTTTATACTGTTTGCTTTGTATTGAACACTACATCTTTAATTATGTGTTTTAATGCACAGCCAACCACAGATTCTCCATTTCCATGGTAAAGAATCTTTCTCTGGAAATGGTTGCATCACAGTAAACGATCTGCCGGTAGAGCAAAAACAGAACCACGATGAAAATCTGCCTGCATGTCTGACGTCAAAGCTAGCAGAGGTCACATTCTGTAAAGAGTGCGTTATAGAATATTAAGTGTAGATGAAAAATGTGAAAATTTGCTTTTCACCACTAAATGTGAATTTCTCATAAATTCAATGTACAACACACACACAGGCAGGTTGGAGGATTTTGAATCCACCTTTCAAAACCAAAAACCTAGAGTTCAGTGTTGCTTTGTGTATGTGTGTGTGTACAGTATGTGACAGTTATTCTTCATCTAAAGGATTCCTCCCGCTCTGGACTTTGCCTACTCCAGTAAAATCTGTTTTTCTCATTTATTGCCATTACATGTTCACACCTTGATACTGACCATTGCAACCCTATTAAAGCCTTGTAGCCCTATAGCTAACCCTAACCCTAAACCTCAGATGTCATTGTAAAGAAATGAAGAGCTTTATTTCTAGAGCATAGAGCATCAGAGCACATTTTTAAGCATTATTATACTGAAAATTGGGCTGAAATATGAAAGTAAATAATGACTCTATTCCATGTGCTCAGGACATCCACTGCTATATTAATCATATTGTAGCAATACTGCCCTCTGTTGGACAATTGTGAACATAACAAAAACACTGTCAGAAATTCCAAATGTCTATGATCAAAATGACACATGGTGATATAGTTTTCTCTCCCTGGAATTCCTACACACACACACACCACAGAGTTAATTGAGTTAACAAATTGTGTTTTTGTATGTGTGTGCAAAAACAGAGAGGTCAGGGGGAGGCACATGGCTGTAATATGCACGTGTGTGTGTGTTTGGTCAGTTGTTACTGAACGACCGGCCTAATTTTTGGCTGGAAGCCACGGCCCACAGTCCTCTTATAGAGTGCAGTGACTAACTCGCGCCCTCTTTCACAATCGATCACTCAACTTCTGTTTTGTTTCCAGTCCTGTTCAATGATTCAGTTCATCTCTCCCCTCTCTCTTAATTTATTGAATACCCAGTTTCTCTCCATCCATCACCCACACCTCTCCCTCACTTACACAGAGGGGGAAAGAGAACCAAAATACTTTTAACCTCTGCTTTCAGTCTCTGCTAATGTCTCACACCTTCTCTCTCTCTCTCTCTCTCTCTCTCTCTCCAAACTTCCTCACAAGGCAATGAAACTCAACTCGCGCCTGGTCATTTGTCATCTGCCATCATGATCAGGTATTAGGGTTTGCGGCACCCCACACATTATGTTTATATACACATCCTAAGCTTTAACTGATGCTGTTCTGTGCTGTGACTCCAGACTAAACATACTTTTACATTCATGTTTTAATGGAACTTTTTCAAAGAATCACGCTTGTAGGATTTGTCGTTTTTCTTCACTGGTCATTATACAATGTGGGGAAAAGCCAGCTATTTAACACGGTTTTATTTCCTATATGGATGAATACTAATAATGCTAATAAAGAGATTTTGGTATTGCTGAATAAACTTGCTCAAACATTTGCCTGCAATTACAAACAAACAGGATGTCAGCATATTGATTTAGTGACGCTGTAGTTGATGTTCCCTTCCTGTTGGACAAAAAAGGAATAGTCCGCATCGCCCCTTACTGGTGCCATGGTGGTACTGCACCGCAGTGGCGCCTGCAGAAAATATTTTGTTGGGGGCCACAAGGCTGAATGAACAACAGAGGGGAATTTCAGTTAGATTCAAGACTCAAGAGTTTTATTTTCACTGTAAAGTTTGAACCTTGGTGGTATCATGTATATGCTTTGCAAAAAGAAAACAATTCAAGGCTTAAAAGCTGAATAACACTTACACATGAATAACAAAAATAACTCACATACATAACATTCACAGAGACTTTGCAGTATTAACAGAATTTGTAATAAAAATTGCGAGTACACACAAAGTATGCAAATTCATCAAAAGGTACGAGCAAAACAGAACTTTAGTATTTAGAGAAAGATTACATTTGTCTGTCTTTTCCTCTTCATTTCTTGTATTGAGTTATCACGTTTTCTTTAGGATTTTGATTGAAAATCACAGCGCCCTCTACAGGCATTATGCAACTTTTATGGTGGATCTGAAAATTTGGAGTAAGGTGCGGGTCAAAAATATGGGAAATGGACAGTGGCTAGTACCCCAATAGTTCTGCCTTAGATTTACTTGAGATTTTAAAGGTTGGTGAGTTGGGGGGATCATGGTCCGCCCTTAGCAGTGGCATTGCCATTACAGACTTCCTACCTGTTCTTTTCCTGCATGTCGTGGTAGTTTAACGCTGTTTTAGGAAAGGCACTACCAGTGACCCATGGTTTAATATGTGTTCAGCCGAAACCTGAACCTGAAATTCTCCATCACTGTGACCCGGGGTCTGCCTCTTAAACTCAGCGTAACCTGAGGCTTGAGAAGGACTTGAAAAACTCTGAATTGCCCCCACTGAAATGATTTATAGATATTTGCTCTTTTCCATCGCAGGTGAGTGTAGGAATATCCATGGACCAGCAGATGGTCTCACCACAGTAGCCTGAATTTCTCTCCTGCGGTTGTTTTCATCAGGGGCTCTGTTCCTCTGTCAAACCATTGCCCGGGCAGTTCGGTTGTTATTCGGAGTCTGGAAAGTCTTTAAATTCAGCCTGCTTAACCACAGCCTCCGAACTACTCAACCACAGCCTCCTTCCTCTTGTCCGTTGAGTGTGTTTTGTTTTTTTAAATTCCAGGAGATGTAGTCGTGGGTAAAACCTCTGCTTCTGGAACAGTTTGTACCGCTGTGGCTCTCAGACTGTGCCTTCTCTCCCATGTCTCTGCCGACTGTGGGATCTATAAATTAAAATCTTAGAGGAAGTGCTCTGACTGGGTTTCCTTCCAGAAAACACAGCAAAACAAAAAAAACTAAATAACAGTCAGGCATCCCAAGCACTTTGTGGCGAGACTTGGCCAGCCGTAGTTATGTTTGGCTAGTGTGCACAAGCATGACTGAATTGGCCTCTAGAGTGTTTTGAAGTAAGTTCACAACTCCTTTCTCATGTGTCTTGTAACTCAGCTGCCCGACAACTCTGATCCGAAAATCCAGCGGCCGGATCTCTTTGCGTTTTTCTGTCTCTCTCTCTCTCTTCAGTCGAACTTTATGGAGTTTATTGACATGTATAACTATATTTACCAAAGCAATTCAACTTTGCTTCCTGAGAACGTTTTATGGTGAGGACGCCTTTACTGACCTTAACGGACCTCCCACAGGTTAGACAGACTACTTTTGGATCAAGATTTCATCCTCGGGAACACTTTGCCCTTTTCCTAACGCTTCTCCTCACCTTACCTTCTTCACCTCATTTGACTCTCAACTCGCTCTCCTCGCTTCCGTGCCTCTGGCCTGCTTTGCCTCATTTCTTTATCTCGTGTTCTCACTGCAGCTCTTTTCTGGATATCCTCCCTCTTATTTTCCTTTACTCCTCTCAAGTTGCTATTCTTCTGTTTCTTCTATTTCTCTGCCTCTCATTCTTTTACTATCATTTCTATTCCCAGTTATCTCCTGTAAAAGGCTTTGGAGCTTTATGGTTTTGGCAGGCGTTGGGAGTAGAAGTCTTTATACGTGTGCCTGTACGCTCACGGTTGTTATTTGCAGCTCTCTGTGGGCTTCAAATCATTTTTCATATGCTGCCTGTTGAATTTAAAACAGATTTCAGTTTGCAAGGCATAATTTACAGGGTAAAACAGGAACTAATCTTGTTATTCCAGTCAGTGATAAAGAATCATAACCTCTTACTACTTAACCTACCTAGACACTATGCATATAAATATTAGTAGGTGTGGCACATGGACAATTGACTGTACCACAATACTGTATGTTTCAGAGTATAAATGAGTCAACTGTGTCTCTTAGGTACTCTCAAAATGCGAAAAACATAACTCTAACCTGCCAGGACTGTTTAGCAGTTTGCTTCATCCGACGAACCTGTTGGAGAGTCAGATTGTTGTGGAAACCCCCTCTTCATCGGTCGTTTTAGGGGGTCTGCATCCGACAAAATTTGTTACTCTCAGACTCCGCTGCTCTGCCAGACACGCCCGGTTCATGTGGCGATTGATTGAAAGCAAAATTTCGTTCTCGGGCTCTCACTTTTTTCTTTCCAACGTTCTTGTCTGCACTCTGTGGAGTGAAGTGAAACTAAAAGTCTGCACTGTTATTCCTGTTTATTTCCCTTTTTATAGTCGTGTGTCGACAAAAACACAGAAAACACATTACTGTCAACAACAACTTTGTGCCATTTCCCCCGTTTATGTGATTAATCACATTGAGATTACAAAGACAATGACTCACAAACACAGACAAAACCCTTTTTGCTATTTGCTCCACCTTCCAGTGTGGGAATTTGGACAATAGGTGAACACGTTTACCTTCCGACTTGAGTCAAGCGGGCTGCATCTGATGAAAGTTACTACAGCCTTGATTCCACCCAAAATACTGCATCTCTTTGTATCAGTCACCTCTGGTAGACTTGTAAGGTGGCTGTAAAAATATGTAGTTTCCTCACTGACTGTGGATTGACTATGACTATTCATCTTTTAAAAAGTATCAAAATGTCCACATAAATGTATAATACCACCTCTCTTCTGCCGATCCATGTTTAAAACACTCTTTGCCCAAATATGGAAAATCTATAAGAGTTGCGCTGCCCCTGCCACAGTTCTCATGCAAGAAACCCCGTCAAGCTTGCAAGCTCCAGCACCCGTCTCCAACACACTTGCTAGCTCACTAATTGGCTGCCTGATGACCCCCTGACCATTTGAAGAGCTGGAGGCAGGTGCTTGCTGTGGAGCTTGACAGAGTCGTGTGTGAGGAGTGAGATGGAAGTCTCAAAATTGGGCTCGTTAACATACTAAAAAGATAGCTCTTCTATATAAATCCATATACACACACACACCAGTTACAACGAGGTGTGCAGCATTGCAAGTGAACACGTTGAATACACACCTCTGAATGATTTCCCGTCGCCGTCAACAGTTGACGCATCAGATTAATCAGTCTCAGTGCTTCAATACTCACATCCTGGTGACTGTATCTTCACTTCCTCTGGTTTCAGGTCACAGCAGGTCATCTTCTGTGGTCTCGCCGTTGTCACGGTGGATAAGGAGAAACTTTCTGTTTTAATTATTGGTAGAAAAATATCCCGACTTCTGCGACTCATGAGCCCAGCTTTATCATTTATTAAAGATGATCTTAAAAAATACATGACCACATGGAGAGCTCAGGCTGGAGAATTTGCCTCTTTTTGTGAGGAATCATGTGAAATAACACAAATTGAATCCAAGGCGGCATTCCAGTCGACTATACTGTCTGCCCTATATTGAGCTTCATCAAATATGCAGTCGGTCGTGTCTGTGTGCATCACCATGTCTGATATGCGTTAGTAGGGTTCAATGACATTGCAGTGTAGCAGTGAAGTGTTTTGACCTTAACCCATCCCACAACTTTTCTTTCCTCCAAAGCTTTTGTAGGCTGAAACATGACTGAGTGATCACTGCAAATTAAACAACAACAACCCTGTGTGCTTGTACCTTCTCTGTTTTATTGTCTTACTCCTCGTATCAGCCGACAGTCATTTGGATGTACACACTGCCTCCTTGTCACTCTTACCTGTACAGCACCTTGTACATTTCTACTCTTTACTTACCTGGAACTTCTTCCCTCTCTTCCATAGGTCTCTCCAATCAAACACATCTCACAACGAGGCCAAAGAAGGTGAGTGATGTTTTGTCTCAGCCCTCTCTGTTTCTGTCGTTTGTGACACTTCCTTCCTCCCTTCCTTCCTTTCCTCCTTCCTGCCTTCCCTCCAACGTAACACAATTTCCAAGGGCATCTACTGTTTGAGGTATCATCCTATGTGTAGTTGCAGAATATAATCACCAGAGGGAAGCAGAGCATTTCTGCCTTAGTCTCTCATACTCCTGGTGTCTTTCCTGGTGCAACAGGGAATCAGAGCAAAGGAAAACAGGAACCTTTACTTTAAACAGTATGAGGTGAAAATCGATTTCTACATTTACACGAGTAAACAGCTTTTAAACATGTTGCAGGTGGTGACTTAAGGTTGTGTATGTTTACATGTCATTTTGAGTGATTTTGAACGTATGGGAGTTGCATCCAGTGTGTGTTCAACCCCCAAATAATAGAATTTGAGACACATTATAGCTACTTATAGATGGTGCCAGTAACTTGTGATAATTTATAAAATAGAGAGAGATGAAGACAGTTTGGTTTGGGTTTAGGGTTCAGGGTTTGACATCGGTTTTAGGGTAAACTGCGGATTTATCTGTGGATAAATTTGCTCCACATGAGAATTCAAAGCTGTCTGAGAGCAAGACTCTCTCCTCTTCTAGTCCCCTCCCTCTTTTTCTCACTCCACTCCATCACCTCCCCTCTCCGACTACTGATAGGGCAGACATGGAGTCAACAGAGGAGAGAAACAGTGAGAGGAGGAGGAAAGGGAGGGAGGGAAAGATAGTCCGGATACAAGGAAAGGAGTGAAGGAGAAACAAAGAAGCGCTGCAGGTGTGTGGAGTTGAGCTTTTGAATCCTGAATCCTGAAACCAGACCAAGTGACAGAAGTGGACTTTAGATGTGAAGGACAGACGGACCACGAGTGTCTCCACTGTGAGATCCCAGCAGCCGAAGTTTTGTTTGGTCCAGCTTAGACGAGCGCTGTTACAGAGCTGTTTTAGTTGTTTTGTCCCGGTGTTAGTGTTGACCAAACCATGGCCCTTCTCACCAATGGCGCACAAGGTCTGGGCTCCTATTATTGCCTCATCCGACGCAGGTTCAAGAGGAGGCGCAAGAAACGCTCGGAACGCAAAGGTAACCCTCACAGTTCAGTGGCTGGGAGGTTTAGTATTTGGGAAAGGAGGAGGAGGAGGAGGGAGTTTGACTTTCTGTCAAGTATGAAGTAGATAATGTCAGCAGAACTTTTTGTTCTATTTGGGAGAAAGTAGTTACTATACTGTTCATGTTTTTGATAAAGAGCTTTAAATAAGTAGATGAGTCACAGTTTGTTTTTATCAGTAAAAGTAAAACTATGTTAGAGCTCTCTGCATCAGGGCAAAATAAATATTTGCATTTTGTGCAGCATATGAGAACATTTTATGCACTTTCCTGTCTTTTTTTAACCTGTGGGAATACTATTTGAGTTTTTATTTTTTTGCTGGAGAAATTTCATCGGTTTTACTGTAAAAACAGCCTATATTTTACACAAAATGCACTTCCACTTCTAGTTAGACATAGACAATGTATGTCTGTAAGTGTTTCCAGTAAGATTGTTAAAAATGATCATCAGCCGACATCACCTTTTTGTGTGTAATCCAACAATATTTATATTAAAGTCATCAAAACTGAAATTATGACACTTAAAGGTGGATCATATTTATTAATGGTCAAATCAATATATCTTGTCCACGTACTCCGCAATTCTAGAATGGATAATAATAACAACAACAATACTAATAATAATTATTGTTGTTATTATTATTATTATTTTTGAGAAAACTAACATTTTTATTGTTTCTCAGATCATCAGAATGTAAAATATAGGTAAACAACCCTTAACACTATCAGGAAACATGGATTAATTAAATTAAGTTGTTATTTGTTGGTCCCTCTATCAAAAGAGATTTCAGTCATTTTGGGAGTGAGATCAGGTTCCTGTCTCGTGTTTTGAATTGGATCATTGGAAGTCTCAATGTCAAATCACCATGTAAATTTGAGCCAAATTCACATTGATAATTGTTATAATTGTTTGTCTCATGAAATCATGAAAAATTAGCATTTTTTATGTCAACTGATCTTATTGAACAAAGAAGGCGGCGGCTCATTGGTGAGCAAAACCTGGAACTGAAGGGTTTCAGATTTTACTCTGCAAAGTTTTCCAGATAACTGAGTAAACCTGCTTCTGATTTACTGCTGTATGCAAACAGTTGCAAACACACCTGTAACTGTATCAGACACATTAGTAACTTGTTGTGGTAGTTGTTGTCGTATGTTGTGTTAGGGTCCCTTAAGGTATAAAAGGCAGCTTCTTCTTCAAAAACAGCCGAGGAAAACCAGAACAAAGGCGATCCTGGTTGAACTTTTCCTGTTGCCAGTGGAAATGTCATTTGATAACACATCAGTCAGTCAGATATCTACTGTGTGCAATACCTTTTAGTATGTAGGTTGTAGCATTGATTTAATGTTACCGAGGAGAAATGTAATGCTGTGTTGTTCAGACTTGTGCACTCCGGTCCTGAAAGGAGACTATAACCTTCCGTGGAGTTTTTTCATGTTTAAATAAACTTTAAAACCAGAAATTTCTCAACTTATC
>OMOW01065492.1:3456-17679 GCA_900312555.1 Lamprogrammus exutus
TCTAACTGCCTCTTCTTTCCTTTCACGCGGTTCTTTCCCCCAACCCCCCTCTCCCACCCCCCCCCCCCTCCTGTCTCATAGTTGTCCTCCCTGTGGTTCTCTCACTCATCTCCCCTCGGTCTTGCTTTCTTTTACTTCCCCTCGCTTTATATTTATGTATCTCTTACTCATCCTCTCATCTGTAATTCTCTTCCTCTGTCTTTCTGTTTGCCTGTCATCCGTTCACCCCTCTCCCAGATGAAGCGGAGGATGTCGCCATGTGGAGCCAGCTTTGGAGGTGGGCGCAGGTCAGTCACTTTGACCCCTGACCCCAGACCTTGAACCTGATACTCCACTGCACAATAATACATTTAAAGAACACAAAGCTTTGACAGCACATAAACTAGTGTTTATAGTTCTAACTGAACTTCAGCTTGTCCAGTGCTTGTGAGTACTGGAGGGGAGTAAGCTGTATCCATGGATATGATGGATAGGACCTCGCCATTTGCTGCATATACACGACATCAAGCTATGTGAGCTCATGAGAGGAAGTTTGACAATAACAAGAACAAGGACATGCATGCGAACAAGTGGAGCGTTTCCATGAGTTACAGCGACATCATTTTATGCAAAATAAATCGTTTCGTTGCATTAATCAGAGTATAATCAAAGTTTTATTGTACATGTAAACATATTGATTATTACTAGAGCTTTTTAATTCCTTCATTTACAACTCGGTGTCGAGGAATCCTTTCAATACCTTGGATTTGTGCAGAGTTAACCATGTGGTATTGTCGTTGGGTGCTTGGACAGGTTCTCCCCTCTCTCCTTGACACTTGCTGATATATTAGTTCCATCATTTCCTGTTATGATATCACAGACAATAAGCTACAGTATATGAAGGTCTGTGTTATCTGTTTGTTTCTGTCTGGGTATCTGTATCTGTATCCCAGAGATGTTATTAAAGCTGTTGAAGTGTTGTGCTGTCCATCAGAGCGACTTGTGCACGTTTGTGTTGGTGTTCTGTCTTCCTGCAGCAGATGCAGGAAATTGATGAGTGGAATGCTTCAGCTCATAGCAACCACCACTACAATGCAACATCTGCCGTATGACAACAAGATAAAATAAAGTTATGAGTATTTATATAATGTAGAGGCGATGGTGATGCTAAAGGCGTAGATGATGGTTAAGGTGACGATTTCTTAAATATTTTGCAATTATATAACGGTAATACTGACGAAAGGCCCTCAATATGTCAACAAACCTTCTGGAATGTTCCATCTGTTTCCATGATACACAACTCTCTGTAAACACAGTTGACAAGAAACTCTCCAGCCACTTCCCTAATGGAAACCCTCTGTCTGCACTAACAGGGAAAGCAGAAACATTGCCTCTCCAAAAGGGAATCATAGAGAAACAGTTTATACTCCAGCTGATTATCATATTTCTGTCACATTATAATGCCTTTAGTGCTTTGACTTGGTCCCAGAGTCATGAAACATCCAAGCATGAATTCAAGGCATTCATATTTTATTAACTACAATATTAAGACAACATTTGGGGTATTTGTCATGGCTGGTATTGAAAGAGTGAATGTAGTGAGCTATGTAGGGGGTGAGCTTAAAACCACAGTTAAAGAATATTTCCCCTTAGATAACATTTCATTAATTCATTATTTATGTAAGACTTGTTTTTTTATAGTGTAATCTATTGTAGTTTGGAGTCTGTGTTGAATATTGTGATTGTTATAAAGTTTCACATCTATAGACATTTATCTAGTAAGACAATTAAATTGGTCCTTGTGCGCAGTCTGTCTAATATGTCCCCTTAAATGGACTTAACGTAGATTTACCGCTGCCCATGAGCTTGTGGAGGACATGGTCCAGTGAAAGACATTTTTGTGTGTTTTCCCTGAATTGTTGGTGACATATTTCAGGACCCAAAAGTTGAATTGTGTGTGTTTTAGTGAGACTGTTTCGAATCGCCTCTCTGTGCTCTCTTATATTACATTTAGAATCACTGTAAAGAAATGGAAGTGGGGTGAATTTCAGGAACCGAGACCTCTAAGAGCATAGACATGTTTCAGTTGTAAAACCGCGTTGACCTTTTCATCGATGCTTATTTCTACCTCATGTGGTATTAAACATCTGTGCTCCCCTGTAGCCCATCACATCTGTGTGGGAGACTGGATGTTGAAGCTTATTACTGCAAAATTCAATATTCCTGTGATACCTTAATGAAGCGTAGCCCCTCTCCTCCGTCTCCATCTATTCCCATGACCTCCATTGGAAAATTTGGACTTGAATGTGCCAGTGAGGAAGAACATCAATCATGAGATCATTGCAATTATTATAAGATATTGATTTACTGAGAACTACATTGGTAATCACCCAGCTTCCTGCCAAACTGCAAAGGGAATCTTGTGCATACAGGACATAGCTAATTAGATTCCAGACTACAATTGGGAGTAATTTTAAACTTACTGAATTAATGGTGCCTCTGTACGGGAGAGCTAACAGCTAACTGGTTCACCATGCTGGAGCTCAACATTCACATGGCCTCAGATTTCATGTCTGTTCTGGCTGCTGGAGAAGGATCAACTATAGCACCAGGGCCTTTGAAATAAAATGAAGTGATCGATAAAAACGCACAAGGAAGCTGGGGGGCTAAAGATGATTAAATACGCTATGACTCTATTAAAGGGGAAATGTCCTTTTTGTTATTTTCACATTTACATCAACATGTATACATTTACAACACATCAAAGGCAAGCAAGCCTTTAATTTTGGCCAACATCTGTGTATTGCAGTCTTGCTTTTCAGAGGGGGCATTAAAGAGACGGTACGTAACACAGCCAGTTTTCACTCTGTTTGCACAGATGTGCTGCAGGCAAGGGAGAATAGAGGTGGAATAATGTGTTTTTTGGTACATTAAAGCACTGGCAATTTTTCAAAATGAAATGTAGATAAGAACATGGAAAACTGGAAACTGCCTCCTTTATGGAACGCCAGAAAGAGCTGTGGACTGTTTAATGTCATGCCTAATGTAACCAGACAAATTTAACTTTACAAGATAACTGTATAGAGAATAGTGTCTCAATAACTGTAAATTGAAGATGAAAGAGACTAATACCTTTGTCTCCTAAATATTCACTTTCCATGAAAAACGACTGCACTGAAGCTGATAAACTGTAATGTCGCTTCACAATGAGAGCCTTAACGAGTCATCAGGTTGTAATAAAATGTTCTCTCCGTTTTAGTTTGTGGTAAAGGAATCTGTGCTTATTCTGGCAGTGCTGCGAGATGCCAGCACCGAAGCAGTTTGTCAGTGGTGGATGGCAGAGCAGAACACTGGAAACATATTTGAGATGCCTCCGTTGAGATTGTTTGGGTTGTAGTGAAGGGTTGTACTGCAGATTAGATTTGGATTGGTCTAAGTGTTAACTAACAAGTTGGAGTGGAGACTAAACTAAAACAGCAAACTGAAGTGTGACTCAGGAATTTAAGATGTGCTTCACATGTATCTAGTGCCATGCTTTTAGATAGGAGCTTCAACACATACGTATGTACAGTTTTTGGGAAAAACTGTGTTGAGTGTTCCCCAAATCCTCAACAATTAAGGAAAGAGTGAATGTATAGTTTTTCAGCATGTAATGTGTCTAAAAGTAACAGGGATACAGTAATTTCACGTGTGCCATCCACAGCCACAACATCTGAATGGCGCTATAGGTTCGATTTAATCCAGTGAGCCTGGTCAGATTGCAAGCAGTCAGGCTGACATATGAGTGATGTAAAGAGACAGAGGCAGATTGAAATAAATACGATCACATGAGATGCATTATGGAGAGTTTCTGGCATTGTGAGGACCATCAGAGATAAGAGCTTCGTAAATGTCACAGGATCATAAATCAAACATCGCAGCAGAAACAGAAGTGGTGCCACATCCAAAGGATAATGCAGTAAAATTAGAATTGAGCCAAGTATTAATTCATGGTATTTACTCAAAGTGACAGAATAGATCAGATTTTGTTATACTCTTGATGTCTGGACATGACGTTTCCCAGGTCATTTCATTCTGTTTTGGGTGTGTTTTTATCTTGTTCTTCTCTTTTGGTCCCAGTTATGTTATGATATGTATGCGTTAATATTATACGTCTTTCTTTTGAAGAAGACTCACCAGTTTCTTACTCTCTGTTGCTCCTTCACAGCAGTGACAGTGTTGCTATGGCATCGGGACCTCCAGATGCGACGGCCAATCAGGAGCCTGTTGAAGTTGCGGAAGAATGCTCAGGTAACAATTTGATTGGCTGTTCATTTAATATTTGAATCGTTTTTTCATTCAATTCAAGCAAGGAAGCTTTGAGGGTGAAAAGAACTAATCAACTAATTTTAGTTTGGATTTATAGATGTTGTTGTGAAACCTTTGATTTTTATTGAGTTACAATCAGAACTCTTCTGCACCAAATCAATCCCTATCTCAGTCGTCTGTCACATGGACTGATCTGTTTATAACAGAAAGTGTCATGTGTAGCAGTGCAAAACTGTGCAGACTTTGTTCTTTACCTAATTTTTGTGCTCCAAATGGCAAGAAGAAGAAGAAAAGTAAACTCACAAATCTATGGGGTTACAGTTGGTAAATAAGAAATGTCTGTCTGCTGTAGGTTGATTTTACAAAAAATGTTAAACTTGCATCCTCCGCTTTCAGTCAAAATGGATTCCTACAGTGCTGTCCAACTGTACACTGTCTGTACAGTTGGACAGCACAAATGCTGCTGCTGTGATGGGAAACAGGAAGGAGTGGTTGGGAGGTCACAGAGATGTTTGTGAAGGAAGAATTTTGGCGTGAGGCTGCAGTGCCGTTGGGATTATGGTAAATGCACTGTAGTTGAAGCAAACATGAAGAATTGACCAAAGTGGAAACATCCATTAATTCCTGATCTTTCGCCAGTGTAAATAACGTCTGTGTGAGTGTTGTTGTATGTCAGATGTTCACGAGGAGCTTTGTTAGAGAACTGTTGGCAACCTGAAAGTCCAGGATGACTCCAGTAATCATGGAGCTGTCATCATGACGGCCTCAATCTGCTCAGAGAAACTCGGTAACACCACCGGGCAGACAGCTGATCTCTGATTGGTGCCCGGCTATACATGCTTTGGTTTAATGGGATCAGTACAGAGAAACAAATTGGAGCCATTCGATAGAAAATGTGCAAGCTGCCGCTTGCTTTCCCTTTCTCTTGTCCTCCTCCTCCTCCTCTTCTTTTTCACTCTAAGACTTTGTGTCCCGTGGAAGGTCAGCGTCTTTTCATTGCTTGAGCTGAAGCCAGTGCCTCCTAATATCTACTCTAGACATTCCCATGATTCTGTCCTGAGTGTGACTCTAGTCGTGTTTGGGAAACATGGGAAATTATCAACTGTACATCAAATGTTACATCTACAATGAGCAAAGATCTACTGACCTTCCATTGAAGTAGTGGCTTTTTTCAGTGCTCTGTAAGTGAGACCTTTAGCTGAATGGTGTATTGTATCTAAAATAACTCAGTGTTGGGGCTGATAAATGGCACTGTCGGCTGGTGTTTCCCCCTGATTTTTCTTCTTGGCAGCGCAGAATGGCCTGATGCGTCACCAAGAGAACTTTGGAAGCTGCTTAAGTAAATATACTAGTTATACAGTTCCCATTGTTGTCCAGACAAAGGAGAGAAGAATTTACAGCCAACATTTCTAGGATGAGAAATTAAAATCGCAAAATGTCATTTAGAAATATATGTTTTTTTGCGATGTCTTTGATCAAATGGCCCAGCAATTGTAGAATCTTGGACTCAGTAAACAGGTTTAGATTCCAGACATTTTTCAGCTCTGTTTGTGCTTCAATCAAAACGTATTTTAATGAAAGGAAGGAGTGCTCAAGGATTCTCTACAGGGAGAGAGACAAACATGAAAAAAAGATTTGTATCGCCCAGGCAACTGAATGGAGATTTGAGTTGTGGCTGTGTTTTGTTTTTTTCCTCCCTGTTCACCCTTTCTTCAGTTTCATTTTTCACTTCGTGTGTGTTGTGTCACTTCCCCAGAAAGTTCTTAATGGGCAATTGGGTTAAAATAGTCACCTTATTCTTCCTCATTAAAGTTCCATCAATCCCTTTTCCAGCGCTTATCTAGATCTGTGTCCTGGATTCATAGGAAGCCTAGATGTCCCTCTCCCTTCCCATGTCCTCCAGCTCTCCCTGGGGGTCCAAGACATTCGCAGGCATGATGGGATACGGGCTTGCCCCCTGCTCTCATCCGAAATGGATGTGGTTTTGCCAACAATGCAGTCATGCTGGCCTCATCAGGCTGTGACCTCCAAGATGTATTTGGGTGGTTTGCAGCAGGGAGGAGGTTTCAGCTCTACCAACTTTAAGGCCATGGTGTCTGCCAGAAAGCGGTGGGAAGTGAATAGCTGCCTTAGTGACGCAGCTCACAACTGTGGATAGGAGGGAGGGTGAGATTGCTCAGCAGATGGATTTGGTGTCTGCAGGGATGTGGACGCTGCACCAGATTGTTGTCGTAAAGAGATTTACAATTTCATGGTAGAGTTGCTGTTGTATTTCAGGGTTGGGGGCTGCTGTGAATGAAACAACGTAAATTGATCGACTGTCTTTTATTTTTAAGTAAAATTAGAAGTAACACAAAGTATGGCTCATTCGTGCTTGCGACTCGCCTCAACTGGCTGACCGTAAAGAGCCGATGATTTGGCACGTTACAGAGGGAGTGTAGAGCCAAAACTGGCAATCTAATGTTTTATTTAGATGCAAGGACGGTCACGTTTCTTTGTACTGACCATTTGATTTTCACTGCAAACAACAGAGAAGTAAAGACTGACCACAACCCTCTTGAATATGGATCCAGAGAACCAGTGGGCATTTTTACGCTGTGTTCTGGATGAGTGGCTCCCTGAGTCAAAGCAGTGTGTAGCTGTTTAAGGAGCAATAAAAAGAGTTGTTGAGTTTTTCCACAGTGGTGCTAATGGACGTGGGCTCTCTGGGGGTGGACTTTAAAAGCACAGATGCATGTGTATGTATGTGTGTGTCTGTCCTCATGTCCATCTGTGTGCACACACATCAGGCTATGTGTGTGGTTTTTACTAGGCTGCCTACCTGGGTCTTTACAGCCAACGCAGGGCTCCAACAGCTAATTGGTCAAACAGCAGTTCATATGAGGGCACTGTTTAAAGAGGCTGTGTGGGTCATTCTCTCATTTACATGACACTGTGTAATTAGTTGTAATAATACACTGTAGTTCTGTGGTACAACATCAATGTAAACATTCTTTGATATTCTTTGTGTTCTCAGGAAAGAAGAAGTCAAAGTTCCAGACGTTAAAAAAATTCTTCGCCAGGAAGAAAAGAAAGGAGGCGTCGACCTCTGGTGGAGAGGCGGGGCTTAAAGCCAGCCAATCAAGTGACAATGTCAGCAAAACACCAGAGAACAACACACTCACTCGATCGGAGAAGGATAAAGGCTCTGGGTAAGATCAGACTCGCGAAAATAGATACACACAATTCACACACTGACTCGAACACACACACACACAAATACACACACACACAGCTGTTAGGTTCTACATGATGTCTTTTGTGATGGTTTAGAAAGTCCAAAAACCAACCAACTTTTATCACAGCCAACGTCACATTTGATACAGAAACAGATTACACTCGTCATCCAGTCTGCCCAGTTGAATTTTTAATTTTCAATTCATTTTTTAAAATAATTCTCTCAGCATTTCTCCTATTAAGTTTGCCTCTTACAAGCTATTGAGTCCATCATGGGACAGTCAAACTGAAACCCAGACTGATATAATGACATTTTATACTTACTTTTATTACAGTGGGTTTGCAGCTCCTTTAGGTGCGTTAACCCACCTTAGCAATTCACTAAAAATCGCCCAAATGATGAAACATAACCTAACATAACATAAATAAAAAGGAAACAAACTGGATATTTAGATTTTAATTCAGCCTCCAAAACACTTCCCTCAGGCCCTCCTTCCTTTACATAAGAATCGGCTCTTCTGTTACAAAGCCAGAGATAATTTTGGAAAGGAAGGTAATGTGTTAACATCCACCTCCTCTTCCTCCAGGCTCACCTCAGTGAAGCCTCCTGGCTTCCTGTGTTCTTTTCTGGTAGTGAAAAGCCACTTCCTGTGGACAGTCCTGATTTCCTGTGTTTTTCTAAGCTGTGCCACTTCCTGCATTGTCTACGTTTCACTCTTCCTCAGGGTCACAGGACACATTGCTCCAGTTTAAAGTCAACATTTTGTGTTTCTCTTCATAATCTTTAGTTTGACAGAAAACATATCCAGAAAACTTAACTTAAAAAGTCATTTTTTATTTTAGTGAAGGTGACTCACAACATCTTGTTGATTGGTCCCAGACATCGTGAGCCAGATGATTGGGGCTGGGTGCACCTCCCCTCACTTGAGCTCCATGCCTCTAATCTTCTCTGAGCCTGAGATTTTGTGCAACCAGTCTAAGCCAGCAAGCTCTTATATTTCCAGTGATTCAGTGGAATTCCCAATTCACCCGTGACGACTCTCAACATACATGTGTATGTGCCACTGAGTAGTAAAAGACAACCTACAGCCATGATACATGCATATTACATCAAAAACATGAGGAGAGACGCAAGAACACAAAGAAAACGTACACAAAGGTTCTAACCCATGAACAGTTTGCCACAAGAAGCTAAATGACTTTTTTAGTAAGAGAAGCAAAGCTTTTTACAAAACAATGTAGCTTGTCCAGTAGTTTACTATTTTTTTCCACTACCTGTGAGGGGGAGTCAGTGATGAGCACTGGTTTAACTGTGGCCAACTTTATTCAAAACTCACAAACTCAAACTGAACTCTTGAACACACTGCTACTGGCAACGCTACTTCTCTGAACATATCCCAGCATGCATCACTCTTCCCAGTTGCCTCACTTAGCCTTCAGGGAAATGTAGTCTATAGAAACACATTCATCACAATGTTCCATCCTTTCATCCCTTGAAATTGTGCAGTAACTATTTTCCATGATTCCATGAATCCAATGTTTGTAATAAGATTGGTCAGACAATAATAATCAGTGTACTCTTGGTTTACAAATGATACAAATGCCATGTTACATACATGTTCTTTTTTCAATTCTAATGTAATTGTTATGGAATACACTGCAGACAGAAATACAGATTTTCATGTTATTTTTAACATTGTTTTCCACATTTTTCTGATTATTTGTTTTTATAGTAAAACAGCAAAATATTTAATATTTATCCTTGAAGTAGCTTCATTGTAGTTAGCTACTTTACTAAGAATGTAGCTTGGCTACAGCTTCACTACTACTAATGAGTAGCTTGTAGCTTGAAAAGTCACCATTTCACAGTAGCTTGCCCTACTCTGCCCATGACGTATTAAGTATGGGTTTGTTTTAACCCACTGGCCCACCTTAACCCCCCTGTATTGATTTTAGTAACATAAGCTGTGAAACCTGATTTCCTTCTTTATGTTTTCTCCTCTTCCTCTCTCCCCAAGGTCAAAGATCAGTCTGGGCGGCAAGGCCTTATCACATGACTCTGTATTTGTCTCTGACTCATCGGAGACCAACGAGGCTCTGGGGACATCCCAGGACAGCATTCATGGCAAAGTGAAATCACTACAGGTACACACACACAAATACACTTCAAACCCATTTGTTCTTGTTTTTTGAGCTATTGTTCTTCAGCCAGAGGATGTGGGATTTAGTCTCTGTGTCAAGTATCCAGCCTGCTGAATTGTCCTTTAGAAGATGCTTAATGCCTGCCAGCTCCAGGACACTCATCTGCAGCTTATCCTGACCTCTGACCTCCATGTGGAGTGTGCAAGAGGAAATAGGATTTCACTGCAGGGATTTATAAAACAATACATTATAAAAACCATTGTTTGCACATGTCTGGGAGCTACTTGACTTGAATAATGTGTTTGTGGGAATGCTGATGACCCCGTGCGGCTATTAGCTGTGTTTATCAGTCATGAATTTGAGAGAGAGAGAGAGAGAGAGAGCTGCAGGCCACCAGCTGGTCTGATTTATATTTAGATAGTGATATGATACACCACAGGGATGTGAGCGGTTCAGGACTCAGGGCTCGACTATAACTCAACTTGTACTTATGATGTCTTAAATTTGACAGACAGACCAGACAGGCAGACTTGACGTCTATCACAGCGAGAGGATAAAACTGAAGCATGAGTCAAAATAGAATGAAAAGCTTATGTGACAATAAGAAGAGTAGCCGGACAGAACAAATGTCCGTCACAACAACAAGGCTAAAATGGGCAGACCGACCTTATGTAAAACTGTTTGACTGCGCATTAATGTACCGGGGGGAGGGAATTAAGCAACGTCTGGAGGAAATTTGGCAACATGGACAACTTTCTCCTTCAGTTGTGTATGCTCAGGCCTCCATTTAGGCAGAGAGAGAGGACAGTTTTGCTGTATAAAGCAAACAGATGGACGTATAGATACAGGCAGAGGGGCATAGAGAGAGTATTCATAAGTCATACGCAATACCTGCACTAAAAGGAGACTTCATCGTCATAAATTGCAAACACGATGTACAGACAGAGATTTGCAACACTGACAATATTTGACACATACTCCCTACTTTATCACACTGTAAATTTAGGGATAATAACAAAAAACTGAATTTGTCCACTTTTAAACTCTTAACTAAGCAAATACCTGACTGCATTTAATAAGATGTGTTGCTGAGAGTCTGAACCTCTTTGCTGCTGGAGCTCCTGACTGTCTCTCTGTTTTAAAGTGGGCGTAACATTACAAAATTATGGCATCCACGCTCTTTCTATGAGGGTGTGTGTGCGTGTGTGTGTGTGTGTGTTCCAGTACGCAGCCCTGGTAATGAAAAGCTGTACTGTCCTGTGTTTGTTTTGCACCTGGGTAAATGAGTCCTTGAGTGACTGTTACAGGGCAACACATAACAGGCAGATAAGAAGTCCGTTAGTTTGAGTTTCTGTGATAACACGCATGTGTGCACACACACACACACACACACACACACGCTTGTGCTTTCTCACAGCCTAAAATAAACACGTTCTGTCTGGAATGCCAGCTGACTGTCCACATAAGTCATTTTCTGTTAATCATGGCATACACTTGTGGGGATCCAGGAATGTGGAAGCAGTTAATCTTGGTAAACACAGACATGAGTCAAACTCAAACACACTTTTATTACCTTTTTCTGAAGATGTAGTTTATTAAACAGGCCTCTCTCTCTTTGAGCACCTGTACACACGCACATCTCCACACCTAAATCATTTTTTTTGACACACGCAAAAACCCCCACGTGTCCACGTTTGTCTTGTGTTCTCCAGCTCCAGCTGAAGCAGGCCATCCGACTGGGCTCTCCTCCTTCCCTGATGTGTGTGAAGAAGACGGAGGATGCCGGAACTACGTCAGATGACGACGGTCTACCCTGCAGTCCACCCGAATACTCGACGCTTCACACAGCACAGGTGACGCATACGCAGACAGACACACACAGCGTTTAGATGCAGTAATAAAGACAGGGAATGTTACTGATCTTCTCGTGCTACGTCTCTCTTTGTGTTCTTCAGAATCAGAGGAACAGCTCTATCAGTCTGGAGGGAACGGACAGTGATGAAGAACAGGTAAACACACACACGTACATACAGTTGGGTATCATGGATAAAATGGCATCTAGGATCAATCCGCCAGTCCAACACCTGAATGGAACATCTGCTGTTGAGTGGGTTGCCGTGAACTTTGGTACAAGGATCCAAAGGATGAATCCTAATGATGCTCGGTGGCTGCAGTCTATCTCAGCGGTCATTGGGCGAGAGGCAGAGTGCTCACCTAACCTGTGTGTCTTTGGAGTGTGGGAGAAAAACCAGAGCACCAGGATGAAAATCCACACAAAAAGGCTCTGGTGGGGTTTTGAAACCAGTGGGGCTCACAGCAAGAAGGTTTCCACCAAGAAACCGTGCTCGCCGACTCTCCATCCACTCATCCATTTTCCACCGCTTGCTTGGATCAGCGTCGTGGAGGCAGCAATGTAGCCCAGATGTCCCTCTCCCTGGTTACGTTCCAAGCTCTTCCTGAGGGGGATCCCGCCACATCCCCAGGCCAGTTGGGATATATAATCCCCGCAGTGCATTGTGGGCCTCCTCTGGCTCACTGACTAGTTTGTGTTTACTCTCATCACATCCCAGCAGGCCCGGAGCTCAGTAGAGCGATGCTCTTTCTATCTCTCACCAGCTGTTTTAATGTATCAGCAAAATAAGAAGCTGTTTTTGGCCTTCAGGCTTTGTGGAGTGTGGAGATTTCATTGTGTGATCGTGATGTTCCTCCTCGTGTGACCGCTGTAAAAGCATCTCGTGATCAGCGTGACCTCTCTGTCACTTCCACCATCTCGTGCTTTCTCTCTCTCTCTCTCTCTCTCTCTGTGTGTCCTCCAATTGTTCATTGATCGATGTATACGTCGTTCTCCTCGCCAACGTGTTTCGTGGTTCGGGCCATGTGACTTAAAATTGCTCACGAGCAGCGTAGCGACATTGTCAGGCCTGTCACTGCAGCCCCACACTCTTTTAGATGGACAGAAAGGAGTGCCAGTTTGTGATAAGAGAGATTTCCTAAAAACCTCAGCTACCCATTTAGCCTCGCTGACTGTAACGTGGGTTGAAAGCCCAGTCAGCAAAGTATGACAAATGAACCTTTAATGATAGTGCAGGTTTAGCCTTTTTCGCTGGGTTTTGGCCACTGAAAATAACCACAAATGGCCAACTACAAAGACACGCTTTCAAAAACCTGAAATTTCCCTTTCAAAGTGCATTCCACACACAGATGTACAGCCGTGACTTATGAGCTACAGCCACAGAGGCTTTCGGGAGCTTTCCCCTGGACTAAGAATCCACTTTATGGGGTCACACAATGTTTGATGTTTGTTTTTGCCCAAAATAAACTTGATTTCATGGTAGTGCTAATAGTTCTGAGGCAGACAGTGTGTCCAAATGTGTGAAAAATCATTCTGGAGACTTGTCATCGTGGCTTCATACTGTATTTACTGTTTACTTGAGCCACTGCAGGCTTTTTAATGTGATGAAGTGTAGTTTACAGCTCGGTTCTTGAGTTTCTGGCTCTGAGAGAGAGTGTTTGAAATGCTGGATAAAAGGAGAAATGTTTTCATCTTCTGGGAGAAACCACACTCCTCAAGTTAAGAAGATGATATTGGCCTTTGATTTGTATTTCCCATTAGTTTGGTGAGAGTAAAGATGGAGATTGATGCTATGCAGTGTCCTGCAAAACAACACACCTCAGAGAGACCAAATCTCTCTTTCTCTCTTTCAATATTGGTGTTTGTTTTCCTTTTGACATGTAAAAAGCATCATCTCAGATAAATTAGACGTACGTACCTGAGGGCTGAACTAACTTCTCCAGCTTTGTATGCAACCAAGCATGCATTGACTTCACAAATGTTTACTGCATTTGCTGCACAGTAAATGTTTGTCATGTGCTGCGTGTGTGTGTGATGCTTGAGGCTGTTCCTCTGGGTGTGTTGTGTGTGTGTGTGTGTGTGCGTGCTGATTGACCTCTTTCCTTGTGTAACCTGTCTTTCTTTTATCATCCTCTCTCTCTCTCCATCTCTCTTTGTAGAGTTTAGTTTTACCCATTTCCTCGTTCTCTGGCCATAATCGTATAGATTTTATTCCACTGACACGCTATTTGTGTGTGTGTGTTATTCCACTTTTGTGTGCAGGGTGCATTCCTGTGGTCTCTTCTGGCAGTCAGTCTGTCTGCTTGTAGTTACTGTGCTCTGGATCTGTCTCAGCTGACCACACACACACATCAGACACAAATAGATGTCAACAAAGAAGAACTGTGATCACGCCGCAGCGTAAAATCAGTATAATTAAAGCCAATTTATATTAAAGCACAATAATATCAAAACAAAAGTGACATCGGCCATGTTGTCCCTGTTGCCGGCTGCTTCACACTGAATCAGCTTCACGCTTTCAGTTCATTTCAATGGATGGATGGATGGATGGACAGATGGATGGATGATGGAGAGAGAAACACGTCAAAAAATAATAAATCTGTCAGGAGAAAAGAGAGAAAATTAGAATTTAGAAGCAAGAGACAGACGGAACAGACAAGGGATACTTCAGTGATGACAGAGTGAGAGGTGGGACTACAGATAAGGACTGCTTGTGTTTGTACAGC
>OMOW01065494.1:2346-12543 GCA_900312555.1 Lamprogrammus exutus
GTCCCAGGGATGTAGAAGTTTGGTTAAATTTACATCCTTTTTGTTTTTGTCAACGCTGACCCCATATGCAAAATACACGACAGAAATAAAAAGGATGTAAATTTAACCAAACTTCTACATCCCTGGGACCAAACTTTGAATATATCACAAGTAATATGTCATGCAACGATAAAAAACATTTTGAGGCAATCCCATAGAGCAGCGGCAGAGAGGACATTGGGAGCACGCATATACAAACTGATACGTCTCATTGATTGGAGGGGTCAGTGGGAGATCATATTTTGAATGTGTGAAGCTGATCTAACACACAAACGCAGCTTGTCTGTAGCGCATACCATGATGCACCTATAGAATCCGGGAAGGTTGGAAAAATCAATACTTTGTTCACATGCTGCCTTCACAGGATCCTAGAAAGCTCTCACTTCACACTACAAAAGTTGTAATTACTGAGTGTGATACATTCAAGTGCTCATGGTAGGAATACAAAAAAGGAAACTCGGTGGAAACAAGTTTTTCATCTTATTATTTCTGCACCAATGTTTTTTTATCCATCAACAACCACATATATTCCATAGAGGCTCTATTTTATTGTACCTGTAATCATAATTTTCCAAAGCTCTTGTGCCAAAAACAACCCACTTGTTCCGTGTGGCTTTTAAAGGATATATTGCTTACATTCTGACCTCAATCTACCTCTAAATTTCACCTCTAATTTGATCACCAGTTTCACCTGAAACACTTTGTAAAACACCTTAAGGAAAAGCAAATTAAAATTAGTGAAAGAAGACAATCATAGCCCATACATCACAACTAAATGTATGCCTGTGCAGCATTGAGGAATCAGCCCGAGAAGGTGGGGGCTTGGAAACCTCATGAAAACACTGTATAATCATATTGTGTAGTGGATCTGTCTGGCGTCCACAAATACGCATGATGAAGATGAAACAAGATGTTACTTATATGCAAATGGAGTGTAAAACATGACACAATAAGTGTTAAAACAAACATTAAAATGTAATCTGAATCCAGCTACATTATCCCGGAAACCACACGCAAGATGTAAATGTGCACAGAACGCATTGAGATTGGAATGCAGTCTGACCTGCCAAAGTGCATATTATAGATGTGGTCAAGCTTGCTTTGTGATAGAATCTCAGTAACAACTAGCCAGGTCTATATGCAATCTGTAAGTAATACAAAAAAAACCTTACGAGAAAATCAATTATGGATGTGAATTTATCTGAAATTAACATGATAAAAAAAGGGTATTGTGACTTTAAGACCGGAAGAGAAGCAGTTACAAGCAGTTACTTTCTAGTAATCAATCAAACAAGCATACGTATTTAATTCTTATATACGTCTGATGTTTGGTTCATAAATTCTGAGCCTTAAACTCAGAGGTGCTGCAGTTTTGTTTTTTTAAACACAATTTCCTTCCAAATCAACACACTTCTGCAAATTTGAAGGAATTTTATCTAAGTAGTGATTCATTAATTAATCAACAAAATAATTACAGCAATTACAATTATTATTATTATTTTTTTTTTTTAAATCTGTTTATCAAGCAAAAAACATTTACTGCTTTTCAATGTTTTATATCACTGCACAACTGTTGCCATTGCAGCTACCATTGCATAGTTTGACCATAAAGGAAAACGTACAGGGCTTTGTGTATCTCCGGAAGTTGTTGGTGTGCAAAAAAAAATCATTGCATTGTTTATGTAGAAAGTTTTGTACAAAACTGGTGTCATGTAACCTAAAGGTTGTGACTCCCGTTGAATCCAGGACTTTGCAGCTATAACTGTTGTTCAGCTATACTGTTGTTGGGAGAGAGAGAGAGAAGAGAGAGAGAGAGAAAGAGAGAGAGAGAAAGAGAGAGAGAGGGTGGATGGGGATCAATTTTCCTCACTATCACATTTTTAACCTGATTTTAGTTGAGTAAATGGATGTTTAGTCCAACATGCAGCCTTACAGGAACAAAAAGCTTTTACCACAAGTCAGCCTCCATAAATTCTCAATTGAACTTTTACTTGTGATTTAAGAAAAATGTATAAAAATATGATTTAAAACACTTCAGAGTAAGAATCTGAGGGAAATGACCGACAGAGCAGTTGACAGTTTCAGTGGAGAACAAACAATTCTGTCATCTCTTCCCACCAGCAGCAGGCTGTTACAGAAAGTGAATCCTGTGAAAACCTCTTTTTTTTCTTTAAGCTAACTCCTCAAACCGGACAACAACGCGACTGAAGCGGGTATTAACGTATATTTACCGGCGGCTTCGGGTGGAGGTGTTGACAATTTCAGCTTTGTCTTTCACCCATGACGCCTGCAGCTCCTCGGGCTGAGCGGGTGGAGGAGGATCCTGGGCGGATAGCGGTACGAGGCCTGGACCGCCTGCTTGCCTGCCTGCCAGCGCCGGCCAGGAAGCGGCGGCTGTGTTGGAAGATATGACGCAGCACGTCGTGCGTGACACTACGCTGCGTGTTGACGTAGAATGCTCCAAGGGACGCAAAAGGGGAAAAAGGAGGCGGTACAGCTTGTAATAATAATAATATTAATACTACTACTACTACTAATAATAATAATAATACTACAGGGGCTAACAGTATAAAACAAATATCCCATCATTATGACAAACTCTTTAGTTATGCATGTGAATTTAGCTCGATTTTACCTGATTGATAATCGAAGGGCTTAAAGTTAATTTGGATTTCCAGTCATTGACACAGAAATATTAGTCTGCACAATTAACACCTGAATGTGTATTTCTCTTGGTATTAAACTGGAGCAAAATGGAGCTCTAGTGTGATAAATCTCACCACAATGACAGTGAAACTAATAATGAGAGAAAAACAATAAATACAAAAATAGAGCTTTTATTTTGATAAGAGCATTATCACTCATAATACATTCAAACACACTTACACAAATATCTTCAGGTAATCACAGCAAATACTAAATAAGCACATCACCACCATCAAATACATGAATGAGTTTTAAGAATTATTCAGCATGGAATCAGTAATATTACGTGGTTTACAGCAGTTTGAGCACAACTTGAGTTGAGTTTTTTAAGATTCTTTTTTAAAATCCTCAATAAAACAGTTTTGTATCATGTAACTTTGGCTGACGTATTCAATGTTTTAGATATTTCAATGCTGTTACTTTTCATGAAGTACTGTAAGTTGACGCTTTTCTGTGTAATCTTCAGCTCTCATTACTTGAAGTGCTGCAACAGCAAATGAGAAACATTTAGACATAATTATTAAATGATGACATAGTGTACTACTGGAACACAAAATACATGCATAATCATACATTTAGGACATCTTGCATTTACACCTCGCGTTAAAATCATTATCTGCATTGTGACTGCATTGTGATCAGATCTCAGTAGGTGGGTTGTTAGCATGTTTCCTCCTTGCTCTATGAATGCAAGGTCGGATTGCAGTCACATAAGACCTTTACACCTTGCTTTTACATGTGTTTTTCCTTATTTGGAAAACAGATCACATAAGTAATGTAAATAGAGCCTGGTAGTGATCTATCAAGTGATAGATAGTTACCTGTTCTGAAATTTGGGCAGTTTCTTCAACCAGACAGCACTGGGATCGATACAAAACTCCCTCTTCTTAGTTCTAACTCTGTCAAAAGAAACACAGAATAAAAACAATTCAGGTTGTAAACAAAAATAAACAAAACCTTGAGCTAATGACATTTTATTTGTGTTTTTACCCAATATGAAATCATCACAGCCACAGTAGACTTAACACAATATCCTGAACACCCATGCAATCTTATCCAGCGCAAAACACTTAACATCTATAATAATAGCTGGATGACATCCAGAAACAGAGTTGTTACCCAGTGGTTAAGTAAGTTTTGATCTTCCTCACCACTATTTTTACTTACAGACACTTTAACTTACTGACTTTACTGAAGCAGAACATTTTCCTGACAGTACTTATTTACTTGAGTAACTTAAGTAAAAAGGATTTGAATCCTTCTTGCATCATTGTTGTAAACTTACATGAATGCTTTGGGTTTGCAGCCCTCTGGGGTCACGCTCACACGTGTCACCAAGTGTTTGGGAATTGCATTTTTAGTGGAACCTGGACAGCAGCCATCAGTAGGTATCACAGGTGGTCTGACTGGGAACACACAAACACAAATCATTAAGGTGAACAAGGGTATTTACATTTTTTCTACTATACGTCAAACAAATCAAAGAGTCACTGACCTGCAGATGTGAAGTGCAGAGAGCAGAGCAGAACCAGAAGTAGGAGAGTCACCATCATCTTCATGTTTCTCAGACAGAGGCAGGTGTGCGGTGTGATCTGTGTTGGAGATCAGCTTTTGGCCCTGCTTATATACAGTTGAGGTCTGTATACGTTGTTATTCACTGTGAGCTTAATTCTAAGGAACCAGTGCCTCCTTCTCTGTTTCTTGTTCCTCTCAGTTATTTTCTGCCTTAAAGAGAAATGACTGAGACATAATGTGAAGGAGAATTCTGCAAACATCTTTTCAGAGAATCAAACGTGGGCTTTCACTGTTGTATGTGCTTTTCAATTTCCCTCTTGGGATCCCTATACAGCTAACACGTCTCTATCATTTCTGAATCATAGGTTCCTAATTAATAACATGCATATACCCTTTAAGGAACCTGGTTCTCTGGTTTCAACATTATTTGCAAAGGGTTTCTATGTATGATTCTTTCATGGTTGTTTGATCACCCTCAAGGAACATTTTTAAAGGTTCTCATTTCGTTCTACAGAACCTCTGGAGATCATTCCTTGAAAGTTCCCATCAAGGTTTACCTTAAGTTATCTTAAAAAAACCCCATTAGAATATAATAATTTATTCCATAAATTATTAGTATGGATAACAACAACAACAACAATACTAATACTACTACGACTACTACTAATAATAATAATACATATAAATATAATGGTAGCAGTAGTGGTAGTACTAGTAGTAGTAGTAGTAGTAGTAGTATTTCTTGCAAATGAATGGGAAAATCTTGCTGCTGCTGTCACATTCCTCACTTTCTCAGCTATTTCCACGTGCATCAACTTTTCTTAGAACAAAGTTTCATCATTTGAACTCAGCAGATCGGTTACACAGAAAAATACTGCAGTCACAGCAAATAAATTAGTGCGTCAGTATTCTTACACAATAGAAAGTATTTGAAGCAACAGTGATGCAAATTCCTCTCTCCATTCCCTTATTTGCCCTTTCCTCTTCCTCTAATCTCAGTGTACAGTATTTGCAACATTAGTTTCAACTATAGTTTTAGGTCTTGTGTTTATAATATTTAGTATTCTAACACTGACTGCCACCAGAACAGACAAGGGTAACATTTAGTGCTGCTGTAAGTCAAGAATTAAATGTGGTAACAAGAAACTACCATCAATGTGTAACTAAGATGATGCAGGTTCATCAGTACTAAACTGATATGATATGCAATATGTAAGTTACACTCATTTTAACATCAAGAATTTAAGCAGGAAAGTAGCTCAACCATTTTTAACTATTAAGATATATCAGCTTTCATATATATCATTCGTCCTGCGGCTCACAACATAACACAAGTGACAAATGTTCAGCCATAAAAAGTTAAATAAATAAGAAAAAAGCGCAAAAAACCTGCCACAAGGTCAGAGTCTGACCTTCAATTAAGAATACAAACTGAATATGAACAGAGTTATTATCGCTGTGCTGCTACAGAGAAATTAACCTTGATTCTAGAAGATTCTACCACACTTGATTGTAATGTCACACCTTTCTGGAAACCACAAACAAGGCCTTGAAAATGACATAAATGCAGTTTTCTAGGCCTGGTTTGATGTTTACAGGATTGTCAGAAATTTTTTAATGCAGCTTTTTAGGTGCCAAATTATAATTATAATATGTATTAAAATGTATGGTTAAAGATGATAAAGAAGCTTCCTCATTTGTAGGTATGAAACTGAGAGCAATTTCTCTTGAGGGCAAAAATCCCCTGAGAAGCACATTCTTAGAAAGGCTTCGGAGGACTGACATGGAAGTGAAAATCGCATAAACAAAAATGCAAATGAAGCCTTTTCACCCCATGATGACTCTGTGAGAAACGGATCACATCGCAAGTTTGACAGAACTTTCTTAAATCAAGTATAGTTTTCATGATTGCAGTGCAATGATCAGACCGTGATTCTTACTTCTAGGAGAAGATCAGACTTTCGGGACTCTTTAACAGACAAAATAATTAAATAAGATGCAGATATGTTGTTCCACAAATTGAATTTATGTCTCCAAATTCCAGATTCATGTGAAAAGGCAGATTTTAGCCTGGACATTTGTTTTCCCCCCAATATTTATGTATTTATTTGTGTGACACAACATGGTATGCACAGATCAGAACGTTTAATAAAATGCCAAATGTACACTCAGTGGCCACTTTATATTCAGTTTTTGTGGACATTGTGTCAGAGAGGTGATGATTCAACTCAATGGTAATTGTTGTAACCATAATTGGTGGTTAGTGGTGGTGTGTACCGCATTGTATTGAAAGGTATTTCTCACAGTTTGTCCCCACTCAGTGTGTACACTTGATTGAAGCTCAGAATTACAGAAGCACTTGTGGCGGATTTTGGCCACATAGTTCTTCATGTTATCTCTCACAACATTAATAATTATAATTGTTTTTTAAAATAACATTACAGTAAACGTTCAATATTCCAAGTTTTTATAGATAGCTGTGACTTCAGAGAGTGAAATTATGATTCAGTGAAAAGACGGAGGATAGGGCTAAGGGGTGAATTGGGACTCACCTTTCCTCACTCTGGCCATTGTGTAAGAGGAAATTATGGCGATATCTGAGGTATACTGTATCTATTACTTCTCTGTTTATAGCAGATTCTAACATTACATTACATGCCACATGGAACTAAGGTTAATTTGTTCTTCCTCTTTAAACGTATTCAGTCGATGACTCGTCATCTGTGTCAATGTCAGTCGGTGTCTGAATCAAATAGTATATAAAATTATGTTATGAATGCTTTTAACGGTTTCATATAAAACGTTCGGCATCAGGAGGGATGAAGGGTGTCGTAGGAGAGCAACCACCTGTCATGCTATTGCTCTATTTGCCATATATTGCACCTTTGATATTAGCAATATAATTTGGAAATTCTGAAAAAGTTGATTTCAAATTAAAGATGACATTACCTCTCATGTGACAAAGTGGGTGTAGAAATACATGGATAACAACATCCAGTCATATCATATGGTATAAAACATATTTTTAAAAAGTTATTTTGGCCTCATTAAACACCCCATGCTACACCACTGTATCGGTGTATTGGGCTGCTTTGTACAACATTTAAGTGTCACAGGACAGCGATTTGCTAAACGGGTGACCTGTAAAACATACTGACGGTTTTGTGTTCAGTCATGATCGGGTGCAATTCAGTGACCGGGAACTGGATGGAAGAGGGCCAGTTAAGACGTTATAAAATGCTAACTTGATTAAAAGCATAATTTAATACTTTTTGATGTGGGTATTGTCAGAAACCCCCCATTCTCTGTAACAGCTTGATTTGTACTGTGTATAAATTGGAGGTACTTCAGACTCATCATCACCACCTAGTGGCTGATGATGAGCCAGGACAGAGACAGATTACACATTTCAGTTTTAACCACATAAAAACACAACAGCTAAGCATTTTACAAAAGAAGAACACAGGATGAATTTTCACATTTTTATTGGTTAGGTCATCCAGCTACCTTACCTTCAAATAATTAAAATTCTTTTAAATAATATCATTTGGGAAAAAGAAAGCATAACTGAAAGCAAAACCCAAACATATTTAACAGGTGAATAAAAGAAATCAAGGTTAATCCAAAAAGCATAATGGCTCTATTCACAACATTGTCAAACAAATGATAATTCAAATAAAACACACTATACATCGTCTATGAATCTATAAAGAATCGGTGCAACATGGGCCAGAACAAACACTCCGGTGCATTCAGTGATTTATCATCCAGCTATATAAGCAAGTCTGTCCATCTTTCCTTCACATTCATGTCTCTAATTCTCTCCGGGATTTCCCCCCAGTTTCTCCAGGGGACAAGCAAGGGCTGTGATTGCTTTTGTGTGTGTGTGTGTGTTTGTATGAGTGTGGCCTTGTGGCTCTGTAGGTAAGGCCAGCATCATCATGGCTGTTTGTTTTAAAAACCAAAGGTGTTCTCCCCGCTGTATGCCACGTATAGAAAGCCGTCCTCGTCCTTCTCTTTCTCGTACAGCTGTCCCATTGTGATGCTGAAACATGAACAGAGGCTCAGTGTCAAATTATGGCTGCAAGTCATTTTCATTGATCTATTGAATATCAAGCATTTGATCAATAAAAAGAGAGCGGCAAGTGCAAGGGACTGAGGTGATATGAATCTTCTTATTTTGTCTGAGCAACAATTAAAACCCAAGAAAGACTTCAATGTATACACATTGATTGATAAGTTCTGAGCCTGACACAAAAGGAAGTAACATGTTTGAGAAAGTGATCATTCCTTAGCTGCTTTTGCTCACCGGCGATCATTTGAGCTCCATGATTCTAACTTAAGTTTCAGAGGTACCTCTCTCTGTGTGTTGTACAAGATGGACAAACAAGGCCAGCATGCAATGATCATGTATGTACTAACTGGCTGCTACCCATGTTTGTGCCTTTGGACCAGTTTGGCATCCACCCTGTTCAGCTGATTTGCCCCCTCAGACTTTCACCTCTTTAGTTGGACCCCACGTCATATCAGTGGTGGCGGATTTTTTTTTCACCTTTATCTAATCCCTGCAGTATCGTTGGCACAAGTGTGTCGAGTTGAGAAGAGGATATGTTGGAAATTAAGAACCGTTGTACTGTGTTCTTACCAAATAACTTCATTTATTTAATTCAGACACCACAATGCCACAGTGCAATTTTGTTAAGTTGTATTAAGTTGAAAGAAAGATACAGCTGACAAAATTTTTGGGACTTTGTGCAATATGGACATTTTGGACAAGAAACATTAAAAAAAGACCCTGACCTGGACTGAGGCACCGTCTTGTCCACAAACAGGAAGATGGCTTTCTCTGATGGCAGTTGGATGCGTTTCCTGATGATCCACATGAACTGGGCCACTGTGATGTCCGACGGGACCAGGTACTTCCTCTTATCGATGTCTACTATCTGTGATCCAGAAACTTTCTCCACGATAACCTAACACACAGCCACACAGACATGACTATAACCAACAATGCAAGATGTAACCCCGCATCAGCTGTAACATGAGGGTATTTTCACTCACCGGGACCCTGTCAGGGTACTTGTTGCGAATTTTGGCCGACTCTATGCATCGATGTTCTGGAGGACAAAAAGGAACAGTTATTCTACAGGATGTTGTTAGATAAAACCTTCTCTTCTGCACTGACATGAAAGGTGACCACTGACAGGCCAGGATCAATATTTAACAGCTCAGGTGACACAAACGCTTTCATGCAGCAGCTAGATCGAAACTCACTGCGGACAGCTGAAAGGACACACCAGTCAATCCAAACATCTACATGAACATTAACATATCAACCTGGAGTCTCTGCTGTGATTATTGGTCTACACAGGCTGTTAAAGGCTTGCAGCCTCTGCATTGCAACAGTGCTGAAACAGTTAGTCAGTGATGTTTTTTTAATCGATCAAAAATGGCTACCAGTTCCAGTTTCTCTATTATTAAAAGATTTCAACCTAGTTTATGTTTGACATGAACTTCACATACGCCGCACGGGTGGTGTTGCTCATATACCGGCTGCGTCTCATACTTGGAAGGTGCTTTAGACGCTCGACTAGGGTGTCCCATTTACAAGGACCCTGGAAATGAGGCAGAGTTAAACGTGCCTTTCTTTTGAACGAATTTCGAGGGCACAACCGTACACCCTGCACGGCCGGGTATTTCCCAGAAACCATTGCGATCAAAACAAAATAATGACCTGTTATGTATTGTTCTGCTGATATTTGGCTATATATACTTTTCTATCATACAATAAAGAAGATAAAAATAGGGAATCAATGTCAATGATCAAAAAAAAAAATCTGTTCTCATTTTTCTGGTTCTTTGTATACGTATATGCGAAAAATTAACTCTATTATACCCATAAGTTTTGTGTGTGTTGCGCTTCTATCTTATCTATTT
>OMOW01065541.1:10357-20378 GCA_900312555.1 Lamprogrammus exutus
CGCGTTTTGTCTTTTATTGTAAGTGATATAAAGATTCCAATCCAGTTTTTAAAAAAAAAAAAGCTTTGCTAAACACATTTACCATTTTAGTCTTTACTCACAGTATCGTTTTTCCACCAGAGTCTCTGCTCTTTGCTTCAGTGTAATTTAGGAAAGTGCTGCTGAAATGTTCCACTTAGACAGAGCAGAGACAGAAGATACACAGCTTGTGTATATTATCAGCCAGTGTCAGGTTATCACAGCCTATCCTCTCACTTTGGACAAGATCACACACATCAAAGCTCGCCTCCTTCTCGCTGTTAGCCTGAAAAGAAGCAAGGGCGCCACCTAGTGCTGAAGTAATGTCTCGTTTTTGACATACAGTGTACAAGAGAGTGTGGATTAATGAGAGAAAGTGGTCAGATTGTCCTTTACTCAAGGTTCTGGAAACGGTTTTTACGCATTCATAACCAAAAATCCAAGATAAAATAAAATAAGTAGGTAGTTTTATTTTAGATAATTCGATTGTAAATAGATAATAACAATAAATAATAATAATAATAAAAATAAGGATAGACAACTCCAAATATTGGCTTTGACAAACCAAAGTCTCACTGCATTTCAGTTAAAACACCACTAACAGTTAACTTAGGGTCATCAAATTCAAACATATTTTGTCATATTCCATATTATAATACACTGGAACCTAATTATGTATGAATTTAGCAGGCTTTTAAAAATTTTATTTGATACTTAGATATTTGTGAAATTCATATCTAACTGCATTTAAAGTGCAACTCTGATTAATGAAAACATATTCAGCTGTTTTCACCCCATTATTAATAACACAATACTAAACATAAGAATTAACTTCCAAAAAACCCTGCATTAAGTATCTATTTGGAGATTAAGACTCCAACATATAGAAATATATATGATATAATTACAAAAACAATCCAGAAAGACAGATCACTCCATCCAATATATCATATAATATTTTGGTGATAAAGCATACACACACAGGCAAGATACATTTTTCCCCATTTCAAATTTATTTTCAAAAATACAAAACAAGGAAAATAAGTATATGTACACAAACACTATTAAAATAGAATATATATTGTACAAAATATGTACAGCAGTCCTCAAACTGAACTATCTGGTCCTTTTGTCCTTGATGGTGTAGTGAAGGACTAATGGTTGAGCCTGGGGGAAAGGAAAAAAATATATATTTTTTTAAATTGTCGTTGAAAGAAGTTTGATATCCTGACTGTCAGTTAATAAAAAATCAATCTTTGTTTTTATAATCCAACATTGTATAGCGTATGGTGCTACACCTGCTCACGCAGGCACTGAATTTACAGTTTTTACTTTAAGTGACATAACAAAGAATATGACAGAATGTAACGATTTAGCCTACTTTTGCTTCTAAAATATAAGCGAGAATTTCTCTTTGCAGTGACACATTGTCCAAATTAACAGAATAAAAAAGACCTGCCACGTGTGGAGGAATGTATGAAATGTGTTGGCACCACTTGAGAGTGCCTGTGCCGCACCTTGCCAAACCAGTGTGAGAGCCATAACCGCTTCATGGTCATGTGATCGGGCAGCGACTCGTTATTAAACAACATCTGGACCTGTGAGATCAACAGAGACCACACAAACAGATGTGAAGGCAGGAACGTCACTCACTTTCACTACTGAACCCTGTTCATAGAAATACTTTCTTCTTCAATTTCAAACTTGTGTTAATAGAAACAACTGTGTCAAAGTAATGTGAGGAACTTTAATATATTAACTCTAAATGCTCAAACTAAAAACCTAGACTGTAATTAAGGCCATGCCAATGACTTACTGCACACATTTCA
The DNA here is from genome assembly GCA_900312555.1 of Lamprogrammus exutus. NCBI lineage: Eukaryota > Metazoa > Chordata > Actinopteri > Ophidiiformes > Ophidiidae > Lamprogrammus > Lamprogrammus exutus. Next base: position 12,205 of record OMOW01065541.1, read on the forward strand.
CAATAAAAGCCTTCTAAGCAAGTTGATGCCACCCTATGAGTTACAAGCAGGCTTTTACTGGGAAAATACAGCAAGAAGTGTTGAGTTTGCATTGACACTATTTTAAACAGCAGGTAGGATCCCTATGGATGAATTTATCAACGGCTAAAACTCAGAGTAACAGAGCGGTAAGTCTTTACTTTGTTGGAGTATTTCTATGGGAAGTAATGCTGTGGAAATAGGCAACTTTTGGGTGCACCAGGACACAAAATCCTTATGGAAAAAAATCACTTTAAATCAACACCAACAAAGTCACTGTTGCGATGACCCCGTCTGCAGCCTGTGGTGTCTCCAGGTAGGAGCCTGTAGGGTTCCGTTTGGTTGTCAGGGAGATGAGATTCACCTTGTCTGATTGACTGAGGAGCTTTAGAAGCTTGGGTCCGACAGTCGGCCGTTCTCTCTCTCCTCTGGCAACCATTTGGTTTGATTCGCTTTGTTTCCTTTAGTTTGATTTAGTCACTTTTGTATTCTAATGGTATTAAATAAGTACTAAAACGTAATACTCATATGTGATCTCCCTCGTCTGAAACTTACGCCAGTTTGTGACACTGTGTACATGCAGAGCTCATAGAAGGGAGTGTTAGCAGCAGCAGAAAAATAACAAATGTATCAGTATCAGCACAATCTTACTTGATAAAGGAACAATAAATACTGTATCAATGACAATTCAAAGAAGCCCATAAGTCTGGGGCCTCTCCTAGATGGACATTTCACAGCCATTGCAGAACAATGTCTTGTTATCAAAGAGGCTGATTGTTTATGGTCTTAAAAATTGTTTTTAAGAGAGGCAAGTAAGATTTTCCTTTTAATAGGAACAGGCAAGTGTAAAGCAGTTTTCAGCTGGATTTTGCTTCCTGATGCACCCAAAAGTACATCACACACTGACCTTCCAATAAGTCAAACTGAAGAGAAAAATGCAAATGAGCTGCTAATTATGATCTATTGTTCCTTACAGTTAGTAGAAAATGTTGAAAATAAGATTTCCCTGTTGATTACCCCCTGATTTTAAATATAAAAAATAAACACTGAACAATGCTGGAGTTGATTTTGTTATTTTTTTGTACAATTAAAACGCAAAATCAGCCATGTAATTTTGCAACTAAGTGAATGGACAAAAGACATTAATGTATGTGTACTACCGTGTTTAAATGTAAATTGGACCAAATTAACAATATAGGGTACAGAATAAACCCAAATCAGTACAACAGCTTACAGCATTTTCTGATGGACACTAACAGATGTATCAGTTATTAAAGAACTCAAATGAAGAGTCAGTAGTGTTTGTGAGCCTAGTGGGAATCAAATCCAAAGCCCTGGCAGCGCTCATAAAATTCTCCGTCCAAAAAGGCTCTACGGGGCATCTGCTTGTCATTTCAGGACGGACAGATGAGTCTTTTCTTTTGACGAGAGTGGATTACACAACTCAACAGCCACTTTACGCACCAAAATACAAATTCATCTTCTTTGGCACAAGTCAAAAACACACTGACAGATGTTTGGTGTGGTGTAATGTGCGCTGAAATGTCTGAAGTCGTGCAGTCAGAGAGGATAAGTGACTGACCTGGTGTTTTTCCACGTTTAGCCGATGACAAAGCACCTTCCGTAAGTGTCTCACCTCTGCTCGAACTGAACAGCGAACAAACTTCTGCTGCAGAGACAGGGTCAGATGTCAGAGTTCATCCGTGCAATCTGATTGGTCAAAGACATTCAAACCTTGCAGGTAATTCTAATTAAAAACAGCCAGTTGTACTTTTGTTTACAAGCAGCTTGTTTGTGACTGTCACAAGGAAAAACGTGACTTCTTCTACTTTCAGATTTGCCTGCAGAGTCTTGAGGAAAAACATGCCATGATGATGTATAATGTAGTAGTAGATTAGACATAATATTACAGTAATTTAACTTTACTCGGGATGGTAGAGCCGTTGTCTAGGGATTGGAGGGTTTCTGGTTCAATTCCGGGCTCCTCCTAGAGAGCCTGTTGAAGTGTTGTTGAGTAAGAGAATGAACCCCTAACTGCTCCTGATGTGCAGGCTGGCGCCTTGCATGGCCTCTGCCATCAGTGTATAAATGGGTGAATGTGAGGTCATTGTAAAGCGCTTTGGATAAAAGTACTATATAAGTACAGTCCAGTTACCATTAAATTAAAGTTTCACATTCCCATAGAGGTCAAAAAGGCCACGGGTAGACATTAATATCCTTGGGCTCGCAGCGGTTACTTAACCATTATTTAAATAAAACTGATCACCCTCAGCGATTTATTTTGCAAAAATTGATGGTTAAAATTATGAAACCACATATGAAACTCTTCACAAGCTGCAACAGTGAAAACCTGTACAAGAAATTTGCAATCTGTTTGATTTCACAACTTAATTAGAATCCACAACACCAGAGAAAGAGGAGTAAAGGTGCCCTCTGCTGGCTGACTAAAGCCCATGCAGCAGATGCAGTCATGATGGTTGTAAGGACTTGCTTTTAAAATATGATTGCTTCATTCATTTTCGCTACATTATCTTTGTTTAACTCTAACGTTGTTTAATTCTCTCTACTCTGGGTTGCATCACACGTGCCTGCTTATTGAGAGAACAGCCTTTGGTTTAACGAGTCATTTTCAGCGTCCGCACAGCAAAGTCGTATATCCACGTATGTATGTATGTATGTATGTATGTATGTATGTATGTATGTATGTATGTATGTATGTGGACACACTGTAACAGAATATACAGTCATTCTGATGCCCTACGAGCACAAGTGTGACATCCCCTGAATCAAAACAAACTATTGGGATTACACTTCATTCTTGTACAGATTTTCAGTTCTGATGGATGCCAATTAGTATGTGTGATATGTTTACAGCTTCTTTTATTGTCCCTATTTGCCAGATGGTTACAATTTACCACACTGGGAATGAGTTGTGAAAGGTCCAACATCTGCAATTCAAATGTGTGTTCATGCATCTCAAGTGAAAATTTTGCTCGCCTTACTTTGACGATCTGGTGCTCGTAGCAATTTAAAACAAAAACTTAAGTATTTGTAGTACTATTTAACCCAAATCAGCTTTGGATAGAAACACACCTCTATAAGTTTAGGACAACTTATGTCCTAAATGTCAGTGCTAATAACTTCAAAGACAGAACCGTGGCACTTGCCCTTCACGATAGTTTAATCATCACAACACTTTCAAACAATAACATCTACCACTATCTGGAAATGTATGTTTTCATGAGGAAATTGGAATGAATGAGTATGTGCCTCGGTGGTGTGTTTGTCCCACTTATCAACCCTATATGAGGATTCATCATTGGCCAGAGTAACTGCCAGTATGAGCTGAATTATGCTGTTGCAGCAGATGTCATTAGGTTAAGCAGGCTATTTGTTCATCAATTAAGAGTAGAAAACTATTTAGAAAGGTATCAAATGTGTTGATGGAGACAAATTTTGATTGTTGTGAAAACCTGTCAGCCGACTCAAACATGTTACAGCGTACTAACAGATTTTCACTGAGATACAACGAGCGTAAATGAAGCATGATGACCATTTAGCACAGAGTATTTGTTGATGGCTCACCTGAAGAGTAAGTTTCGTCTTGTCTTTTCCTGCAAGCGACGAACTGTGCAGACAAAAACACGACAGCGAAACATTTATCCACCAGCAAGTCATATTTACATTCTACCAGTCTATCAGAAATACACGTATGACATCAAAGCACAGCTTACCTTAGCCTTTCTAAACATAGCGAAACCTGCTCGTCGTATCTGTAGAAGTGGGCTTTTGAGTGGTCAAAGCTAGTGTACGGTAAGCCTGTGGCATCGGGCATAGCATCTGGGGAGGACAGAAGTAAGGTTTTACAATTCACAACTGGGACGACACATTAATCTCTGTGTTATTGACTGGATTACTCCAATGTGGCTCATCCAGAAGTAGAACAGTCATGGGGAGAGGGCTCCACCTGCTACATAGACTTGGCCAAACAGTGTGTCAGGGAAAGTCAAAAACCACAGGCCCTATCTGCTGTGGAACATGGTCAAATGGTTGATGGATTTCAGAATCCAATAGCATTTGTGGCAATGCAAATGTTAATCTTGTTACATACTCCATCAGACATGCCGTTTGGGCTGTTTGGACAGAGGGGATCTGTGATGCCCATTCTAGTAACCTTCCAAAACAGCCAATCCAACATTTGCGCTCGCGCTCTGAAATGACTGGCCAGATGTGCACAGATGTGAAAATGGGGAGAGCTCCAAGTGCTCGGCAAATTGTTTTCTCCTCACATTCCCATTTCCTTCTCAGCCTCAGTGTTCTCTGGTGAACTGTAGTGATCTCTCCTCTGAGTTGGCAGCAGTGGAGGTGGCGAGCCAAATCGGGATCAATGTCTGAGCAGCTGCTGGGGGCAGATATGGGCCAAAGGACAGACTACGTGTCGATGTTACGTTTTTTTGAACCACAAGTGGCAACGCAGGAAATGCTGCTTCCTGTATACTACCTGCTTGCACAACATTTATATTTGCATAGCCCTCTTGCTGACTCCTTGTGCATTATAAGTGGGCTGAGTGGATGTGTGTGGTGCGGCACGAACAGAAAGCAGAATGGGCTTGTTTCAAAGGGCACACATGCAAAAACATCTCACAGATCACTGGATGCTAAAAATGATCTTACCGTCTCCAGCAGGTTGGATAATTCGCTCTAACCCTCGTGACTGGTAAAATTCCTTTATTCTTTTATCTTCACCTATGCAAACACGAACACGGGCATTATCACACAATTTACATGACAGTGAATAACACTAGTAAGAAAACATTATCCGCATTATTTCTTGCACGCAACACCATAGCCTTTGTTTTGTTTAACCTAAAGGATCATTTTAACTCATCCGTAGCAAATTGGTGGAATTATGGTGATTTATTATTAATATTGTTATTACTTGGGATTGAGAAATTGCCATTTTAATTTCTCCTTGTCTCTCTCACAGTAAGAAACAGACTCTGACAGACACATACTCCATATATACCTATGCAAATATCGCCCTCTCAATTAATAATCAAAGTAATCTGCAGATTAATCAACAATCAAAATAATCAATAGTGCCTTCCCTAAATTTAAGTCTACAGATGTACAGCGAGTAATTGTGATACCACTGTGGTTTTACACTGTCTAAATACAATTCACAAGATATAATATTAGTTGTTATGGAGACCTGTAGTTTAAGACAAAGCTATAGTAATAACACTTAAGTAGTACATTTGACTTACTTTCTTGCAGTCCAGGCACCAGCTTGTATACAATGTCCTGCATCACTCGGTCCAGTTTGAGGTTGAGTAAAGGTTGCGTTTCGTGGATTTTGATGTTGCACATCGGACAATACTTGCTCGTTTGCAGGTATTTCACTATACAGCTTTTACAAACTATAAAAAGGAGCAGAAAGAAAGGCATTTCATTTTCAATACGCTTATGTCCAACTGAACATGACTCTCGTGATTGTCACATGACACATGAGGAACACCGTCTCTCCTGATAATACTCACAGGTGTGTAAACACTCTGTAATTGTTGTGGCATCTATGAAGTAACCCGCGCACAGGTAGCAGACGATGTGTTCGTTCAGGTCCTTGATTTTTAACTTCACCTCCTCCTGGAGAGAAAAACAAGTTGTGAGACTTTGCTCTTTTAATGTTAACTGTAGCACTCATTGACGAGAGTTGTAACAGCCCTCTGGTGGATTTTAGGAGAGTAAAAAATAGATTCTCACTGTTTCACATAAAGCATTAATGACAAAGACACCAAAAATCAACAGGACGCTTAGGAACAACTGCAACACCTCTGTCAATGACGGTAACGAGGGAGGGCAAGTACAGCTCATTCACATCTCATTCACCAGCAACCCCACAAACTCAAGCTTGCAGACCTTTGGGCCTCTGCTGCCCCCCAACTTTAGGAGCGACTTTACTGTAACCAGCCTCTCCTCTGTCACAGCGATAACATGGACAGGTGTAATGGGATCATACTTGGCAGGTTGATATGGGATAGGGTCAGGAACTTTGTCATCGTTTTGTTTATTCAGCCTAACAGTGGCCCTGTAAAACCACTTTGACGCTTGACTTTTATAACGTTGTAACTCTTGAACCGCATGTCATAGAATCAAAATCTTCCCCCCCCCTTGATTCCTTGGGTCTATCCATCACCATTCATATATTTGCTCCTAACTAGTTTTTTCAACCATTTTTAATTTCTCCCAAAACAGTTGTATCACATCTCCTCCTACGAATTTAGCAAAATCTTACCTGTAGAATGTCTGGACCAAGCAAGATAGAGCTTATCTCTTTGTTTTTTGATATTACTTACAGTTTGGCCACAATTTGCTGCCAAAGTTGAGTGCGTGTTGCTCATTCTACAAAAAGTGCCACATCTCATGAATGAGTTAGTCTATTGTAACCAAATTTTGTGCTAACTTGAACTTGGTCCTTATGCAAAAAGCAACATCGGTTTATCTTATGGTGGCGCTATAACAACAACACTGAAATAATGTCAAGAACTTCTGAACCTGCCACAATAAAACTCACAAAACTCGAGGCGCGGATGTAGCATCTCTCTGAGTGCACGACTGGTTTAAACGTTGTCTCCGCGTGACCAAACAGACAAATCTGACGCGTGAAATCGGCGAAATTCTCCTTTAAATGAACCTGACGGTGAAGGCCAAGGATGATTTAACGAGGCGCGGGCGTGTGTGGGTGCTGGGATGCACACACGTCAATGGAAACAGCGTTACAACGCGCCTGCAAATTCAACAATGTCACACACAAACTGCGCTCGACGCTAAGAGTATCCCCGTCACACACACAGACACACACACAGTGGTTAAATGAAATAAGATTGTCTTGACTTATCAGACAACGCGCCGAGAGACAAACCGAGGAGCGCAGTAGCGGTTACCGACCCAGTTGGAGCTCATATCGGTGAAACTAGAAGTGAACTCACGGTTGAAGTGATAGCTCGGGCTCAGCGCGAGGCGTTACATGAGGATAATAACAGTTAGTTGATGTGTTTTTCGGCACGTTGCTCCGCTCCTCGAACAGAACAACACGGGTGGACTCTGCCTCTGCGCGTGCGCACACACGGCTCGTTTCACAGCGCTCCCTCTCTCCATCACAGACGACAACGATCCCTCGTTAGCGCCTTAACTCCTCTCCGCTCCGGGCTTCACCTCCCGGTAACTCCAACCCCGGTGGCTACGGCCTCCGATAACGCGTCCACTCACCTCGTTCCTCAGCGGGTCCAGTTTGTAGACGGACTGTAGCTGGTTTCGTAGCCGCATCGCTATGGCCATCGGACCTTGCTCCGCCATCTTTGGGAATTATGCTTACTTCCGGGTAATCCGGAAGGAGCATTTTGTGCGAGCTGCAGGAGGCGGGAAATACAGTAAGTGTTAGAAATGTTCAAGAGAAGAAGTCTGAGATCAATCAAGCAACTGGGAAATATCATATTTATTTCCAAATAGACATTACTACTGTAGGTTGATCTTACATTCAGCAATGAACATGCTCACCACCTAAATTCAGTATAAATAGTAAAACTAAACTGTTGTGCTGCTTGAATACAGAAGTGTGTATTCCAAACACACTAAGCAACTTATCAGTATATTTTTTACATACTGAAAATGTAATAAATATTTGAAGTATATTTAAATTCCCTCCTATATTTCAGCCAGCACACATATGTGTTAGAAAATACAGCTCTAGTTTACACACACACAGAAGTACACATACCTATCAATTGCACAATATTTAAGTACACTTCTAAACGTGCTAAAGTAAAAGATATTTTTCTATCTTCTATTGTTTTGTTTTCATTTGTTTTATGAAAATTAGACTTTAAAAAAATCCAGTCATTTCTGTTTGTACACAGTGTATAAAGGTCAGGATGTGACCTTAGCCTTTAGCTTTTCTACAAATTTCATGTTGAATGAATGAATATTATTATTTTTTTGTTTAAAGCGTGGCCTTCAATAGCTGTGACGTCACAGGGGTAAAGCAGAATGAATCTTTCAGTCAGGTAAGCAGAGTTTTAGGTCGTATTGAACAAGTTTTTAATCTATTCTCTTGACAATAGGGGGCACTGCAGAGATCGGAAGAGCACACGTCTGAA
>OMOW01065615.1:11249-28375 GCA_900312555.1 Lamprogrammus exutus
GGGATCCACTACACACACACACACACACACACACACCACACACACACCATTCATAAAGTCGGTCAGATTCAGACCATCACCCACTGGGAACAGAGTGGGGGTGAGAGTAAAGCAGCAGGGAAACTATTCTGAACTTTGGTTTTAACCTACATTTCGAGCTATTCACAACTCCTATTCCCATTTACCTCATTTCTCGACATGCTCAGAAAATTAACCTCCCTGTGGTTATCAGCACACTAAAAGCATAATAATGATCTGTCTGGCTGCTGATCTACAGGACAGTGAATAATCTCATCAGCTGTGCCACCAACAGACACCCACAGCCCACACTGACTCCAACAGGACCTCAGCTTTTCCTGTCTACATGTGACTTCTGTGCATTGCCAAGCTGCATACACACTGACAGTAATTGTGATGGATGCATTATCAGTTTAATTCAGTACTACAAACTCACTCCTGCTGCTCTGACATGATACTTGCTGATGCTCATCTCCAAGCAACTGTTCTCTAGACCTGTCACACATTATGGTTAATGGCAAATGAAATAATGGTATTTTAGGAATATTAATAGCTCCATTTACTCCACACCAGGCTCCCCTATGTGTTGCCAACACACAGTACTGGTGTTTGAAGCCTGTTACGTGACTGAATGCAGGAAATATACATCACTGACAAATACAGCAGGCCATTCATTCAGGAACTGGATATCTGTATAATTACTGAAACACTCATGTGACAGGCTGGCAGACACTGTGCCTATAAGGTTTGGCAAGGCAGGCTTTTGTAGTTTTGTTGTTAATGAGGTTGGTTTGAGTAATGGTGAAATCAACACTGTAATAGTCTCCCCTTCATTTCTCGTTTCTGCTCATTTTGGTCTACAAAATACAGATTTGTTATTGGATTTGTCTTTCTTTTGTGACAAATAATAGTAATTAAGAATGCTAATTTAGAATCAACAGAATTATAAACCCAATGTTATGAAATACGACACACACACACACACACATACTACTACACTACCAACACCTAGACACAACTAATAAAGATTTTTAAAAATCTGATGACTAATTGCACTTTGTCCCTGTTTCACCTGGGCTGCTGACAGTGCTGGAGCCACACTGACTCAAAGCATTTCCACTGCAAAAACACTACTTGTGCACTGGAGTTCAGTCAGAATAAATGTTTCCCATGGCTCTTTTTTTGTTAATCTATTCTGGAACTAGTCTGGAACACAGCCAGGAGGCAAAGAGACAGCAGTTGTTGTTTACCTGAACCTCAGTTTTTTTTTTTTTTGTAACAACCAGCAACTGTGATGATCAGCATTTCAGCATGGAAATAAACAATTCTGCAGAAAACACCAACACATTACTGGTAATATGGTGAAGTGGAGATCCAGGCAAAGTTGGAAACCTTGCAAAGAAAAGCAATGATATATGAAGACGTCAGAGGTGGACTAGAGAGAGCCGGTGAGTCGCGCATTAATCAGAATAAATTATGATGAATTAGATGAAGAGGTTAAAGAGGGAGGAAAGAGACCTCGGCAAAAGTGCTGCAGCTCCCAAACTGGTGTGAATACAGGCCAGTTCACTGCTGCTGGTGGAAATGAAGTATTTGTGACCAAACCACTGCAACCTCTTCCAGTTGTTTAATTGACCTTTATTGACCTTACTAATACTTTATCTTTAGTGACATTTTGTAGCCTGTGGGCAGCTGCTTCTGCTCTCAGTTAAATGCAGCAGACACATGTGCAGCTACACAGTTTAACTTTGACACTTTGACAGCTCGCTTTTTTAAGTTTGTCCATGACCTCTCTTGATCTTTACTAAAACTTGTGCAGTGCTTCTTTCAGCATGCTGATATTTAGGATGATTTGATTGATTGTTTTTGGCATTGCACTAAAGTCGTCTTTTTCTGTAGTGGCACATGGACCTTAACAGTTGCAATATATTATAGTGTGGATGTTTGGAAAAAAGACCAAAACTCATCTTAGACCTCTGTGCAGGAATCATTTAGAACTCTAGTGGACCGAAATTGAGAAGTTTACATTATGAGCATGAAAAGTTGCTGACGTCCACCTACAGTATATAATGTGCTACTGCATTTGAGAGAGGATGTGTAATTTATTCTTTAAAATTGTTTTCCCGAAATAACAAGATATTTTTCTTGAGATCTTGGGAAAACCTGCGTCAGACTTTGACTGAGCAGAAATGTGACGTGCTGATCAATATATTCACTATTCTTGCTCTTCAGCCATTGCTACAGGATAATAATTCCATCAACTGTGGCAGCAATATCTGCTTATCTTTGAGAAATGTTTTGTTTTCTTGAGAGCTCCGAAAAAATGTTTTGATATCTCAAGAAAACAACAATATTTGTTTTGTTTTTGACATCTAAAGGAAATCATCACATTATCTCAGGAAAACAGATTTGAAAAATAATTGTCTTGCACGTCCTCGCTTGGCTTCCACAGTGTGCACATGGGACAAATGTAATCTCAATTAGAAAGGAAAAATTTAATTATTTCTGAAGGAAATCCATTTCATCTATCAATCTGGGGCCACAATAACAACATTTCATTAGATTTCAATTTTTTTGATTCTCTGCAAACATTTCTGGCTTTAAACCAAGGGGTGTACTTCATGTACCACCGGTGGTACTCACACCACAGTTTGGGAACCACGGGACTACGTCTAGTTGAACTTGCAAGATACAGCAGAGAAGTCATAGACAGATTTACCTCAGCTCGATTGTTATAATATTGTTAATTTGTTGGCACCAAACCATTAGTTTGCCTCATTTAGAAAAACCATTAAGATTTATGGTCAAAACATACAAAAACATCTGTCACGTTGCAAAACAATCATGTCTTGTCACCATGTCATGCGTCTTCGCCGCAGTTCATCTCTCAGGCAGTCACCGTGTGCGTGTGTGTGTGTGTGTGTGTGTGTGATCTGCGGCTCAGGAAGTTTGGTGTTAACCCGCTGAGCTGGTTTGACGCCTCTGCTGCCCGCCTGCGTGTCCGGGGCTCCGGTTAAAAAAGGCTCATGTGTGTTTTTTACTGTGATGCGAGTTGAGCCGCATCCAGACGCACTGGCCGCCGCTGGCTGATGCTGTTGCCCCCTCCTCTTCCTCCTCCACCGCCCACCCCCCCCACACACAATCTCGGCGGCGGCGTGTTGTGCGCAAAATCACCATCGCCGGACGGACGGACGCAGTTTCCACCGTGCAAACCAGCGGCACTGCGGGGGGAGATGCGAGAACAAGCCCATGCAAAGCAGACATGGATATATAAGGGACGTTTCATTTTTGAGAAATCTTAATATATTTTTTTTTTTACCTCACCTCGTGATTTTGCTTTTGCCCTGCAGGGGGTAAATGAAACCTGCTCGATGTCTCTCATCAGTTTATAACCGAAACAAAATGAGGATTTCTTCTCGTGGCTGCTTTCTGGTGTTGTTCTCTGGCTTTTTGGGACTGACAATGGGTGCTTTCCCGAGCAGCGTTCAGATCGGTAAGTGGAATCTTTACGTTTTTAATTCTGACCACAAAGCAGCAAGAATCGCGTAATGGAACGTTTCAGACCCGCCAGGACGGCTTAAATTGGGAAACGGTGGATGTTTTATTTAATTTTGGTGATTTCCTTCCACATGCTGTGTGTGTTTAAAGGCACACATCTAATGCGTTTTGTATCTGCAGGCTACAGCGTGTAACCCAATGCGTTCCACCACTGCAGCAGATCAGAGCAGCAAAGTGTGTGTAGTCCCAATGCAGGCTGCCTGTGCATTGACTGCTGCTAATACGCGCACAAGGTCTTGTCTCTGCCACAAACCTCTGTCCCACTGTCCCACAGGCCCTGGCAGCTCCTCTGCCCCACTCTGTTTTTAACCTCTCCACGTTTCCATTTAACACTCCCATGTTTGTGTTGGGATGAGAAGAAGGTGATGGATTTGTGGTTTTCATTTCACTGGCAGGCAGATTGACTTGGCTGATTTAAAGGCACTGGGAATGAAAAGAAGGGCAAACTGTGACCTCCAGTTGGTGATCATCATAACCCCCCGCCCTCCCCCTGAGAAATCAATTTTCACAAAAGCATTCATTCATGATTTTCCCTGTAAAAGCTAATATGCTCATAGCAGACACAGTTTACCTATGAATTTCATTAAGATTTCATCTTACTCTATTCATATGTTAGGCTGTTTGGTGTGAAATGGACAACAGTAGTAATTATTGAAATAGACTGAGTTGTAGAGAGTAAGATGTTATGATTTCTTTAACTCTGGTTGGATCCAAATTCGCCCTAATGTATTTATTTCCGGTATGTATGTAATGTATTGAAAAAGAACTGATTTGATTCCCTATTTTTTCACACGGTGTGTGTGTGGGTGAAGTGAAGGGCACAGTGCTTTTAAATGTTTGTACTTTTTGAAGTATATACAGGGATTCCAGTACATTATATGACACATAGCCCACTCTGTATGTCGTACTTGTGCTGAAAAGTTAAATAAATAAATAATTAAATGTAATGTAATAATTAAATGATTCATTTCACCCTAAAAACATGTTAAGACCTATTTCAGAAAACAAAAACTTGTCTTCAAAATTTGTGTAAACTGATTTTTTTTGTGGGTTTTCCCTCCTCTGTACTTTGGCTGACAGGGAAAGTGGAGGTGTATCAGAATGAGCCAGCCTGATGAAAACTGACAAGCAATACTCCTTGTCCATTTATATCAGTGTGATACTAGAATCCCCCTCCCTTCAGCGAGGTCAAAGGTCAGGGTCAGCTACAGAACAGCGCCCCTGGAGTTTGAGGATGCTTTAGCAAGGATATCGTTTTATTTAGCTGTGTATGTAACGCCTTGCCACTGGCCATTACAAGCACGAGTTGAGATTTTGCTCCAAAACAACTGGCGTAGGTGAGTTTTTGCTCATAGAATTCCCTCGAGTGGTTCAGATTCCAGAGGTTTTTTAAATAAGAACGAAAGAATTCTTATTGTTGTCTCTGTGCATTTCATCTTCAGTCACCAAATAACAAAACACTTATTGTAACACTTACAGTGGAAAACTGGCTCTGTACACATGTATCCATTGTAATCATGGTAAACTTCCAGTTTCATATAAACATAGTTAATATATGCAAGTGTGGCTCCTAAGAATTACAAATTCCTTTTTTTCCCCTCTTTAGAATCATGCAGGTCGTCCCACATTCAAACAAATCACCAAGACATAGACTCTCTGTACATTTGGGAAGCAGTCAGTTGAGAACAAACTCCAATGTTAACAAACATTTCGATGTAAGATTCTTAAAACCTTTAAAAGTTCTGTTCTGTAAGGATTTACAGGTTCTCTTCAAAGTAAACTTGTGTCACCTCTAAAGAAGATCATATGTGTGTGTGTGTGTGTGTTTGTGGTTTTTCCAACCATGCTGCATTTACAAATCTTCAGTAAAGTCTAGGGCCTAAAGATGTGTAGGTTAATACATCATCCTCCTCTATAATCAGGGAATCGATTTACAAATGATGTATGAGGTACAGATTTAAAATTGTAACTGCATTGCTGCTAATCATAGAAAAAAACATTCAAATTATTTTCCAGGTTTTTTAAAATCATGTATTGACACTTCCTGCGAACATTTAGAAGTAAATGTATGAGTCAGTGAGATATGAAACTACTCAATTCTGCATGGAAATTGCGTCTTATGTCACTAAAACTATGTTGAAAGCAGCATAACGCTGTTCCTTTAAAGAGGTCAGCCTCAAAAAGAACACACTGGCATTTCGCTATAAAGGGCATTTACGTCGCCTCATCCAAAGAAATGTTCCCGTAAGTTAGATTTTTAAATGCAAAGCAAACTGCTTCCGACCTGAAAACACAAGTGACATTTCCAGCACCACTAACAGCACGGGTTCTGTATATGAACAATGTGATGCCAAACTCACACTTGCTCTGAATATTGATTAAAAAGGGTCCCATGGTTCCCTTTTTCTTGCTAGGAAATAACATAAAACAAAGGTGATGTATGTGTTACAGTTGTTCGTACACAATTCTCTACAGTGACGTTGAAAAGAAAGTGTTGCCTGATAACAACACACAGAAGAGTCATGAGTTGCTGTATTCTGACTGGAGTGTCAGCAAAAGTATATTGGCAAAGAGATTTACTGGGCCAATATGGGACCTTTATTACATTTCATATATTGTCCAGTCAGTTTTGTCTACCTCTAATATAATGAAGGCTCCCACACCACAGCTACTAAAACACTCTGTAAAACCATAATAAACTTTGGGGAATTCATATGGCTTTGATCCATGATGGTTTAAATGCTGTTCATGTAGGTTTTGCTACAGAGGTCGAGACTCGTTCCGTGTGGAGAAAAATGAAATGAAATTAAAATGCCTGCTATTGCTGACAGCTTATTCTTCCAACCATGAAAACCTCCAGGAGTCCTTGGGGAGTCTCCTGGTGACCATCAAAAAGGAATAGGAAGTTAATTTACTTGAAATCCTCCCACAAGTATAGCTACTATTGTGATAATGGTTTTCATTGTCACCCATATCATCTTCTTGTGTACAGTAAAAACAAGGGTTCAATCCTAACTCAATTAAATTCTGTCCATTTGAGTATCAGGAACCAAGGTCTGATTGTTTCATACACCTTGCATTAACGTCTATATCTGGATGCATTATCTGAATAATGAAAAAAAATGCATGTTAATGCTCGCAGAACGCACTTGGATCAGAATGCATTTCCAATCTGACTGACCATGTGCAAATTAGTTAAGAAGTTACTCGTCCTAAAATCATATTTTTTATCAATATCTCTTTATTTTATGAATCAAAAAAGTCACAGATAGCGATGAGATTGTTTCAGTCGTGTCCTGGGTGAATTCTTCTCCTTTGAATCCCCGTGCTGTTAACTCTCACTAAACTATGCGTAATCAGAGAAGACGTGTTGAGATGATTTCTCTTCAAAGAAATCAGGTGCCTCTTGTCATGTGCTGATCATCAGACTTAGATGCTCAGATCTGAATTTCTTCCTCTGCATGCAGGCGGTCTCTTCATCAGAAACACTGATCAGGAGTACACTGCCTTCCGCTTGGCCATCTTCCTGCACAACACCAGCCCCAACGCCTCTGAAGCCCCGTTCAACCTGGTGCCTCACGTGGACAACATTGAGACGGCCAACAGCTTTGCTGTCACCAATGCGTGTAAGTCAGCTGCATGTCTTTGTGTTGCATTATGATGTCTACACTCATTATGCAGTGCAGCCTCTGATTGCTCTTTTCTGATTCAGATCCAGCTTCTACTGTCTGAAAACTCTCTTATCAAATCTTTTTTTATGAGCAAAGAGCACAGCAAAAACTTTCAGGTTGTTATTTAGCGAAACATCAAATATGTTTGTGCATACAAATATACAAAGATCAAAATATTCAGCCAGCTGCTTTGTATTTCTTTACAATCCACTTTTACAAAGACATTTTTTCCCATATATGAGTGGTCCAATATTATTTGAGTGAACCTGAACATTGTGTAGTACTTCTCCCTCCTCTGCCCACAAATATATCAAGGAATTTGTGTATGTGTGTGAGTGTGTGTGTGTGCCTGTGCCAGAGCATATGTCTGTGTTGAGCAAAGTTCACACACAAAAGGGACAGCAGTTGTAATACTACCACACACACACACACACACACTCACACACACACATTTGAATAATTTATTTGTCCATCTACATACAGATCGAGTGAAGCAGGACATTAAGAGTAGGATACATGATCATGATTATATCTGCAAACCCTTGACAGCTGCCACCACGCACAATTATACACATTGCAGGGCACAGAATTCTGTTTTATGGGTATAAATAGCAACATCTTCGTCATATGTGACGACTCCCAATGATTGCTGAGCAGTAGCCTGTGGTTTAACACTCTTTTTGATGAACCCTAACAACCTCAGCCCACTAAACACCAGCCTGTGTACGTGTCCCTGGCTACCGGATATAAAGACTAATAGTGTGTAGCCGAGCTCTGAGATGGTATTCAAGGAGGGGTTGGTACTCAATGACCTTTGTCATAAATGCTTCTTCAAGGCTAGGTAGTCTAAGGTGCAGCCGACCTCCGGGACAAACACCTCTCTGGACTTGTGCGGAACTTCACAGCTACAATATCTGGTGTGTTAGCAGTGAGGTTTGCAAAAATGGCCTGGTTATTATTACATGGTGAGACATGAAAGAAGAATGTTTATATATTTTGATGATTATAAATATATACTGTATATATGATTACAAATACATACCCAAATACATCATTTTATAATTTGGGATTACTGCATTTGTGGCTGTGGTGTTGTTTGAAAGGGGACAACTTGAAGTTTCTGTGGATGCTTTTACTTTGAAGGTAAGCAAAACACAATGGAAGATAATGAACCAACCATAACAATAATGGTGAAGACATTTTCATTTCAAAATCAATATACAGTACACCGGGTCATTTGTAGAGGTGTGAGGTACATGACTTACAAGACGATACCATCCTGGACAGCTTTTCGTGGACACACGGTCAATACAGACACTTAAATGAAGTAATGAGACAGAAAACAGCTGCTGGTGCTCAACGAGTGACCAATGCAACAGGACAGCACCCTGCTATAGATGTATACAGTAGGTGGACGTTCTCTGTTTATTTCCAGGCAACAGAAGAAACGAGGAGCTTTATCACCTCTACTCTAATGGCTGTACAGTCACAGGAAGTGCATCTGCAGCCCATTGATTGGCCAAGCCAAATCAGAGCAGAATTACATGAGCCAATCAATGACTCTGATAGCTTAGGGCCAGCTGGGAATTTGAGATCGAACCGCACAGCTTGTTTTCACTCCCTTTTTTTACATTTCCTGCGTCTTTATTCCTTTCTGCTTCTCTGTGCATAATTTGCTGCAGTATCAAAAGTCCCTCATATAATGGTGATGAATAGACGGTGTTAAGCTTGTGACATTCAAGGGCGCCGTGTACATTTGGGTAGAGGAGATGAGAGACAGAGCTAATTTGTGTAGAGAGATTAGTCCATTCAACAGCTTGGCGTGCTGCTGTCAAAAAGGCTGATGGGTATAATTGGGGACAAATGTTGTCGTATGTTCCCATTGTCATTGATAATCGTTCCATAGACCCCAGACACTCCGATAGATTGTAGTACATTTCTTTGATCAAGAATGGCAGCCTTGGTACCGGTGTTACAAGCGTTGCACTGTGATGGACATCTAATGAGATTTTATTTTGATGTTTACTGCTTGTAGTATTTATACACCAATATTTTATTGTCCAATTTGTATTGTGACAGTAGTATTTCTGTGGTATAATTAAAATGAACCAATGACAAAAATGACCAAGTCCTGGAGGCAAACAGTAACATGACTTCGAATGGGCACACATTTCTCAATAACTGAGGAGCAAATAGTTTCTAAATTCTTTAAAAAATATTAATCCATCATAACCAAGGGTTCCCTCACTCCTGGAGACTTTGAAGTTTGTTTAGTTTCTGTCCTTCTTATTTAAGTGTAGTCAATGGATTGATTCCCATTATACGTAGATGACATGAACCCCTTTGCTCTTTGGAGACCATAAGTCACTCATGAGCTTCCTCTGGCTTTGTCGTTGTTGGGCAGTCTTCTCCACTTCCACCTGGGGTGATTCTGCTTCTTTAAGTTCTGCCTCATCAAACCTTCTCAAGTTGTTCCTGAGTCTTCCCGGTTTTCCCCTCCCTAGTTGTTTCCAGGTTTAGGAATCCATGTGGGTGATTTCCTCCGGGTGTGTTCAATCCATCCCCCTTTCCAGTTTTTCACTTGTGTTCCAGTGGGTTATTGTTGTGTGATTTCCCAGAGCTCTTGATCGCTATTGGTGTGGCCAGAATTTCATTGCATTTCCTTATGAAAGCTTAAAGTTTGTTGTTTTTTGTGATTCTGCCCCATATAGTAAAATCTATTTGATTCCCGATTCCCTATTCTTGTTTGGATGTCTTTGTCACTGTCTACATCCCTCCCAGTAACCTTTGTTGTTGATTTACATTACTTGGAATCTCATGGATGCTGTTACTTGAAGTCTACCAGTTTCTAATGATCTCATTTCCAATTTCAATCTGATTATGGTGCTTAAGTTGCTATGGCGCTTAAAATTGACTTATTGCCTTGGTAAATGGAATCTGAAGTTTTAATGTGCATGTAAATGTAACGAGTGACACATGTTTTAAATCAGTAATTTGTTGGTGACTGAGGCTCTCAGCTGTATCAGAAATTCTCTAATCTTGGAGATCAAAGCAATCTTGTGAGCGGTTGAAGAATGCCTCTTTATTTTATGTATTCTCAGTCAGATATTGCATTGCTTCTTACAACTGCATCTCACTCTCTCAATTGCTTTGGCCATATCTTCGTCTTTGAAACAACATATATGGTGTGGAACAAACACGTGGGACACTCATGACCCATACTTTAATTTGATAAATCCAACTTTTTTGAAACAGATGACTAGATCACGTATTATCTGCATTTATGTTGCTGCAGCAACTGGCGTGCACGTGGAAGTGCTGCATGCGTATCCTCCAGGAAAGTATGGAAAGGGGGCCAGAAGTAACCAGGTGGAACACTATTTCAGTAAACAAAAAATAACTTTGTTTGTCATCATTAAACCAACCAACAGAAAATGACAATCAATAATATCCACAATACTAACCTGCCTTTTTTCTTCTTCTTTTTTTTACCTACATGCCAGTGTATCAAATGCCCTCTCTGGGATGCATGCTGCTGGTTGCAACCCCTGGAATAAAGCTATAATCAACCATACACATATGAATTAATTGTTTATTTCCATGTCCCATAAGGGTTTATGGGCTTATAGGACACCATATCTTAATACAAACAAAACGGAAACAAGGTCAGATAAATACCATAGTAATAGGTTGACATTACATTCAAGTTGAATCAAGAGTATACAGACTGGCAACAATTATAATAAAACCGAATGATCAACAAAATAATGGGCCAAGCAGTACACACTGAAGAGTCAAACGTGTTTATACAGCGCCCTCCTTCTCCTTATCTAGGCCTCATCTACAAATAGAGCTATCATATAAGGTGAATTATCAAAAAAGCATTTAATCTTATCGTAATCATTCATCCATACCACATCCCGATGTTCTATCAAAGTATTCCTGTAAAGTTTTTCACGTAAACTATCATAGAAGGGACAGTACAGTATGTAATGGTTTTCATTTTCAACTTAACCCTAAGTCACAAATTATGCAAATTCTCTGTTCTCCCAGGGTCTCCCATTAAATCTGCCCGTTTCAGTGTGAGGCGGTAGGATTCCTTCGCTAATCTGCACACAAAGAGACTTCTGTCTTCTCATTAAATGATACATTTCTTATTTTTCACAGGAAAGTTCTCTCTTAATTTATTCACTGACAAAATTTACGCTATTTGGGCTTCACCCATATATCTTCTGTCCATTTTAACTTGTGTTGCTGGAGAAAGCTTCTTTGATCGTGTTTACATTAAAATTCAATTCATTAAGAAATAAACTCTCAGCTTCAGCTTTTAAAAACAGTTCATGCATATCTTTTATCCAGGTCGCTTGGTTTTTATAATTGCAGTGGACAACTTTACAAGCAATCATTTCCTGAGCATACTTAGTAACCTGTTCTATAACATCAGCAAATGTACCAATGTAAGATGCTCATCTAAATATAATATTTAAATCATTAAACGTAATCCAGCAATTATTATCCAAAATAAAATTTTTAGGTAGATCTTTTCCTGCCAGATTTTCTGAAATGCATTATTTGTGTCTTATGCTGTTTAATTGTGAGGTGCCATTTGTTACACCAAACATCTTTTTTAGGTCCTCCTCATTTTCTGCTCTCAGTATTATATCATCTGCATAAAGAAATGTGCTGAGGATATCCTTCCCAAAACTCACACCAGCCCCAAGGCTTTCGTTTCTTTTACCAGATCATTTGTATAAACTACAAACAAAACTGGTGATAATGGATCCCCCAGCTTAACACTTAACAAGGTACTAAACCAGCCTGTTTTAAACTCATTAACACAAATTCATGCAACGGGTGCACAGTAAAGAGATTGGATTGCATAATGTAAATTTCCCCTCTATTCCTGTTTTATTAACTGATAGGCCAAAAGGTCTCTATTGACATTATCAAACCTTCTGGAAATCACTAAAGCATGCAAATGGGGGTTTATTGTCTTGTAATCTACCTCCAACCAAAGTGCAAACTGTGTAAATATGATCAATACAGGCACGAGCCTTCCTAAATCCATTCTGCTCATCTACCAGCAACCCTTCACTTTCTCAAAAATGCATCAGTCTGTTATTGAGGAGAGATATAATACTACAGAATGTGGAAATCACTGAAGGATATATAAATTCATTGCAGACAATTAGAGGCTGATGTATGCAGCTGAATGTAAACTGTATATAATACAGGGATCCCAGCCTGTCAGCAGTGTTTACGACAAACAAATATACCACCCTGACACATTTAATCACCTCTGCTTCCTATGCTGCCAACCACACTCCCTCATCTGACAGGGTCAGTGGTCTGTTTAGTGAAGATTCTTAGAAGCACACATGATGTTCAGACACATCAGTCCACAGAGCGTTATGCCCACGGAGCTGACAACTTGGATGCCACATGTATCACTGCAATGTGAGTCAGCGTCAGCCAGTGTAACTCAAAAAGTCAAAAGACCTTTTTGAATGACAATCAGTATCCAGAAAAAATGCCCACAATGCTCATGACTCAGTTTCTGGTCTTTGCTAAAATCCCATGTAAAGACCCGTCTGCGTTGTAGCATTTTCATGTCAGCAGGTCAAAACAGTGGCACAGTTGTTACTGACCAACCCCATGTAGCTTTGGTGAATGACGTGGAAATTGACCTGAAAGTCAATAAGACCATCCAGACATTTCTGATTGCTAGTATGCTCATTGTGCATGCTGTCCCAATGCCCCCTCTGAGCAAAACATACTGCTGACAATTACAAACATCACAGTTAATGCATATCTACAAATAGATAGTTAGAAAAACAAAGCACTGAGACTAGAATACTTTGGTTAACGGATAGTATATGATTGAAAGTAAGAGATGGCATTCACTGTTTTTGTGTTGAGGGAAAATGTGAGGCAGGTCAGATGCAAAATTCACCTGAATGACTTAATTCAGTGGCTGTTCAGGTTATTGACTGATTTTTGATTTTTGAAATATTTAAGATTAAGATGTAATCAAAGATTGCAAAAATGTGATGTTTTAATTTCCAAAATATGATTTTCATTGTGGGGGGGAATTTCACATAAAATTCTTGATTGGCCCTGTCCTGTTCATCGTGTGAAAACTAATTGTATAAAGGTTTTTGCAGCTGGAGAGACCTTAATAACATCACGGAGGTCTCTCCAGCTGACTTTAAACAGCACCCTCTTCAGCCAAAAGCCTTTATATAGTTGTTGTCACATGCTAAATCATGCTCCCAAGACCAATAAACTGAGTTCAATGTATAAAATTAATGTTCCCCTCCAAATGTACTACACAGAGCAATGATTAGGTAGTTGGCAATTCCTGCACCCCAACAAGGAATGGAAAGAGGTTTTGGAAAAGGCATTCAGTTTGGCTGAAAGTGTGTATTACAATCTGCAGTCTGCTAAACTTCCATTATAAAATCCAAATGAAATAGATGTGCTAAACTAAGCACAGTATTACGTTTATTCTGCTGTTGATTACTTCAGCTGATCTGTATCAGGGTAACTTGAGAGGTGATGTAACGCTTTAAAGGGAATGTGGGGGTGGAAAGGGTTACTATGACCTCCTGCCTGCTGCCCCTGCCTTTGCTTTTACGGAAATAGTGACATCTTAATCTGCATTGAGTCATTTATATTCAGCATGCTGCTCTGACTCATTCGAGATCAAGATAGCAGCCTGTGCGCCTATATGCACACACAACACTAGAAACT
This sequence comes from Lamprogrammus exutus, assembly GCA_900312555.1. Lineage (NCBI taxonomy): Eukaryota > Metazoa > Chordata > Actinopteri > Ophidiiformes > Ophidiidae > Lamprogrammus > Lamprogrammus exutus. Next base: position 25,250 of record OMOW01065615.1, read on the forward strand.
GCATCTTTTCTCCACTGCTCGTGCATGAACTCATACCTTGCCTGTCTTTAGCTCTAAATTGGAAGAAAAAAAACAGCTCTCCCATTTGTGCATTATACATGAATGTCTGTGTGTGTGTGCGCGTGTGTTTTTGTGTGACAAATAATCTTGGTGTGCAGCATGTTACTCCTATTATCTTCCCTTCGTGGGCTCCATGAGAGGGGCTCTTCTGTTCTGTAGTGCGGTCCTTGAAATGGCTGCTTGTGCCCCCCCCATTTGTTCAAGGATCCTACTGTGGCGCCCCGTGAAAACGCGGAGGCCTGACACGTGCGTGTGTGCTCATATGTGTGTGCTTGTGTCGGAGGGTGGCTGCTAATGAGACATTCATGTGACAAGAGAGGAAGATGGAATGGGGGAATTAGAAGATGTAAGGTGTTAAAAGGAAAAACATGGGAAAGAGGAGGTAATGCAAATGGGAAAAAATATGTTTTTGGTGAATATGATAAGAAGGGCTGTGTTATGGTTAATGGGTCATTTTACTGTAGGTATGGTCTGTACACGCAGAGACCATCTTCAAGCCTGCACAATAGAAAGAATGGCCTGAAAGAAGCAATATGCTGCTATGTAAAAATACTCTATCCTCATAGTAAAACAAGCAAAACAACCAACAAACAAGCAAACAAACAAGCAAGTTACTTTCCAACCCAGCTAAATGCAAGGCAGCGCAGCCACATTAGTGTCAAATTACACAAGACAATTTAATGGAAAGTAGCTCTTGCATTACAAATTGTGTCCCTGGCGAAACACAAGGGTGTCCACTCATAGAGATGACTTTGCAGTGGGAGGAAAAGGACAGACATCTTCTCATTCCTTGGCAGTCAGCGTGTTTGATTTGGCCGTAATTGATACACAGCGCAAGCCTCATCTGATATGATTACTCGTCTCGTTTTAAGTGGATACTTTTTTTGTAGACACACTGCGGTCACAATGTACTCTGGAACACACTCTAGGGATCAAATCTAGCCACAAGTTGAAAATGTCAGCCCTCCTCATCTTCCTCTCTCTCATTAGAAGCTATCTTAAATCAGGAGTTCCTCTAAATCGCTGTCTGCACCTGGAAAAAGAACATCAACAGTCCAGGCACGTTATTTTAAAACAATGGATGAAGTTTGGGTGAGGCAAGGTTGAAACACGAACCACTTAATAACGTGCCTGCTCTGATCCAATCAAATAACCATCTGCTTTGGGCCCCCGTGATAGTTTAGTCATTTAAAAACCTGATTTTGATTGATTGAACTTCAAAGTCCGCTCAGGGCCCTAAAATGCTAGGGCTGAATGACATTATGCAGAAAATGTATCCGGATACATTTATGGTAACAGTAGTGTGCACACAAATATTGCTCACACATATTTTAGTACTGTGTGACCTATGATTCAGTGTATGTGCTCTCTGTAGGACAGGTAACCCAGCAGATTGAATTCCACTGAATATGCAGAGTTTGGTTGTTGTTTTTTTCCATTGTTTGCTTGTTTGTTTCTTTTTTGGAGGTAATATTGTAACTGTACAACCACATGAAAACATTCGAAATTTCCCCGTTCAATTGTTTTCTTCCACATTTCTCATTTAACTTCTCATTCATTCCTCTACTCCTCTTTGTCATTCCCTGCACCTCCCCCTGCTTTGTGGCACTGTTATATAAGTGCCCCCCCTGAGGTGTGTGCATGTGTGTGTGTGTGTGTGTGTGTGTCGAGGTCACACAGGTTGTGAAAAAATTCTGTCCTTAATAATAATGACAAATGACAAAATAGATTCAGTCAGGTTTGATTAGATTTAGTATCATATACACTATAATATATGTAAATAGCCTGACCAAATTGCTTCAATACGAGTAGCGATACATAAACAGTGGAAGCCTTCACAGTTCCACTTAGTTCTCTGGAACTGAGACAAGACCTGGACCAGAGTAAGTTACATTATATTCATTATATTCAGTATATACATTCAGGGTTGGGTCTTCCCCGTTGTTATTGCCTTGGGTCAATATGTTCTTTAACCCGAGTATATCTAAGCAGACAAACAAACTAAACAATTCAGGAGAAAATGCATTTTGAGTGGAGACGGAGAGCGTGAAGTGAAGTGCAGGAAAAAATGGAGCCATTCTTTGATCATGAGAGGAATACATTGAAAGAAAGCTGCTGGTTAATTGGCTGCTGCCAGTGTTGGTGTTCTCTCTCCAATTGGGTCTGGTCTGAAGAACCTAATTTTGGATAGGAGTCTAATTATCCTTTTGGGTCAGGACTCCTATTTCAAAAATGAATTTATGCATATCGAGCACTGGTATTTTCCAACAGGTTTCTGGTCCTGTGCAGAATTTTGAAACTGTGTAGACCTCTAATGAATATTAAATAAATACGTTACTCCTATATATTTCTTTTACACCTTATCACCACATTTCTGTTGTACATTCCTTTTTCTCTTTTGTCCGTTTAAAAAAAAATCATTATCAGTAGCCTTTAATCTGGACAGTCCATGTTATAATACCACACAACTCAAAGGAAACTGTCTCTGGCCCCTTTTTTACACCCTGCATTAACACCCGTTCTCGTTATTGGGATATGTTATCCAGATACTGAGATCCTGGGATCACGGGGCTTGCATGTACACATCAACATCAACATGTATCACGTGGAATCTGGCCTAGCAACTGTAAACTATTTGAAACTCTGCGATCCCCTGCTGGACAAACAATACTGATGACAAAGGTTAAAAGTTGTATTTTGATGTGCATTTACACCTGCATATTTTTTGTGTGTAAGTGTATATATACAGCTTTTACCACTCCACCCAGTTCAGTGCAAATAGGTCTGGAGCCAGGAAATTACCAACCAGGTGCAGGTTGGACAAAATTGGCACAAGGCAGCCACTGGCTCAGGTATGATCCCATTTACAGCAGATTCAATGACAGTCTGGATGTTTATTTTTGATAGACATTTTCCAATCCCAGACATAACCTTTTCTGATCTTGGACAAAAATTTCAGTTTGGAGCCTCATTGCTGCTTGTGCCCATCACTGGTTATAGTCAAGCAGTTTAGAGATGCATCCTGGCCGTGTCATTGCTGCTCTATTGTGAAACAGCTATGAATGG